>JXTC01000090.1:106012-129386 GCA_002914845.1 Trema orientale | reverse complement strand
ACAAGGCTCCATATAGAGAAGTTGGAGAGAATGGATACGGTGGCAAGGGACTCACAAGATATATACAATTGTGAAAGCCACCGAGAGGAGATGGGTACAAGCGGGAGGATCTTTGAGTTGTTCGATGATGACTACTCAAGTGAAGAAGAGGTTCAAGACAATACTTGCGAATCTCAACCTTTTGATATCCAAGTTATTATGCTACCGGCTATCAAAGCTCATACTTATGATGATCCTATGTGGCCAAAACTTCCTCCACCGCCACTGGCACCGGTTATTGGAGCCCACCATGCACATGCACCGGAGCCGAGATAAATTGAGCATATGTGCCGAGCAATGCCATACATCGCCAAGCTTAAGGGCATTCGAAACTAAGACCCGTATGTCGTGTTGTACGACACGTACTATGGGCGGAGGCCGGTCTTTGACGAGCTTCTAATTTGTACATAGTTGAGCATAAAGACACGAGGCATGGAAGAATATCCCGCCACCTCGAGTTAGAGCCACTATGCTCAGAGCACCACTGTCGCTACCACACTTAGAGGCGAGATGTCTCGCCTCCTGGGTACGTTTTCTCACTCCCTCATGCTTAATTAGATTGAATATTGTTGATTGTGAGTTTGGGGGTAGGGACACTTATTGGTTGATTATTTATTAGCTTTTGGTTTAGTTTATTTGTTGGTGGCTATGACTTTTCCTTCCATGACTTGTGTCTTTCATAAATATTTTTACTTACTTTTTTTTTAGTTATTTTGAATAAGTTGTGAGTTTTGATAAGATGAGATGATTTGATATTGATGATGAGTATAGTCACTTAGTATTCTTTAGGTCTTTTGGAATGCAATTCATTGAATTATCTGTGTGCTTAACTCGCATTGGTTGAATTTCACTCTTGACTCTTTACATTTGAGCACCATGAATTATGATCACTTGACTAATTTGAGCTTTAGAGAATACTTATGTGCATTAGTTAGGCTTTGACATCTCATGAGCTTTAGAATCCATTTGAGTGTTGCTTGAGGTGAAATCCTAGGTTAAGTGTCATTAAAGAGAGGATTTAGGCATTTCTTTGGATCGTTTGAGCCTTTGAAGCTAACCCTTGAAAGTTTTATCCCTAGTTACCCCATCTTGAGCCGATTTGACCTTTTTCCTTCATCACCTTCACAAGTGTATCCAAACTACCAAATTAATTTCCATTTCCTAAACTTATCACCAATAGGCACGACTGCGTTGCACTCTTGCATAGTTCATTGAGCATCAATACAAGTTTGGGTTGTGTTTAGAGAATTATTGGTGGATTGGTTTGATATCAATAAAAGAAAGAAGAGAGTTGGAACAAATTGTGCATTACCTTCTATTCTTTTCAATATTGAGGACAATGTTGATTTTGAGTTTGGGGGTGAGATTTATGTTTCTCTTTTTTTATGACAATCCTTATCTTGTTAAAAAAAAAAAGAGAAAAAAAAAGAAAAGAAAAAAAAAAGAAAAAAAAAGTAAAAAAAAAAAAGAAAAGAGAAAAATGAATAAAGGATTATGGTTGATTTTATGTTTTTTTTTTTTGTGAATAAACTTGTTGTGGGAAGAATTGAAGGAAGAAAAATAATGCAATTGGGGGGTTTAGTGAGTGAATTTTCTTGGGAATTATGCAAGATCCTTGAGTTGTGATGCATGCTTAGGGTGATCTGAGCCGAAAATTACTCTTCTCATCTGCCTTTTATCTACACTACAACCCTTGAAAGACCTTTTGATCTTTAATGACACTATAACCTACATTAGTGGAGAGCGACTTGAAAAATAGGCTTATGGTAGTTCTAAATTATATTATCTAGAGATAACTCATAGTCTCCTAAGCACATAAGTTTATCCGGAATTCATTTGGTTAAGTGAGATTGATTATGCACACACTTTCACGAGAGGGTCTTGAGTGGAATAAAACCAATGCTTGATGTTGAAATTCTAGATACTTTCAATAGTTGCCTTCCATTTGAACTTAGATCATTTTGTGACTTCAGAGATACATGCATTGTTGTTGATTCGATGCAAAACTCACACTTTGTTATTTACGTTTTTAGAACTTGATTTGTGTTTGTTTTCTTCTTTCTTTTGTTTTGCTTGAGGATAAGTAAATGTTTGAGTTTGGGGGTATTTGATGAGTGTGTATTTTACTCACATATCAAGTGTTCTCCAAGTTCAAATAATAATAAGTTCTCAAGCATTTGTGTTGTTTTAATGTTATTTTGTGTTTTTATTGTAGAAAATAAGAAATTGAGGCTTAGTGTATATTTGACACCAAAAATGAGAAGTTTATGAAGCCATTAATGGCCGAAACGAGGACCGGAGCATCAAAGAGAGCTAAAAAGCTCAATTGGACCAGTAGCTAGGCGCCGCGGTGCTTAAAAAGGGCACCGTGGTACCTCAGAACCAGAACGCTGGCATCGCGGTGCCCAAACAGTAGCACCGCGGTGCCTCAGCACTGGCACCGTGGTACCAGAAACGGGCACCGCGGTGCCACTGCGATTTTAGCACGCGTAGAAGCCGCGTTTTCTCCATTTTGCAGCCACATGTCCACACGTTTTTGGCCAACTTTAAGGGCCATTTTTGGCTCTTGATCTAACACCAATGGATGGTTAGATTTCTTCCTTTCTTAGGTCATCTTAGTGTCCTTTAAATAGACACTTTAGCCTCCATTTCAAAGTGTGGAGAGTAGGAAGAGGAGGCACCCCTTTGAGAGCTAAAAATCTTAGAGAGAGAGAACTTTGGAGCTGAAATTTGGAGAGGAAACTTGAGAAAGATACTTGAAGAATTGAAGGCTTGAAGTTCTACCTCCACAGTAGAGTTTTCTCTTCCTCTTTCTCACCCTAATCTTATTTGAATTTTGTATTGAGCATATTATATAATTTGTTTGGAATTATGAAATTCTTTATGAGATTAGCCATGGATTCTACTATGCTTGGATTGATTCTCTATCTTAGGATTTGATGTACCTTTTTAATTCTTTATTTTGCTTATTTTGTTAATTGTTGGCTTATTTTCCATTGTCAATTCATTTATATTTCTGCTTGCTTATTTCCCCTAATTTATGTGGCCAATGAATTAGTTGAACTTAGGTTTGTGATTTTAATACTTGAGAGAGTTTGATTTCGTAAACCGGAATTGAGAAACATAGTTTAGGTTGTTATGAGTCCGAGAGGAGATCAACACTTAGATAATCAAAATTAAAAGTTATTAAGGGCTAAAACTTAACGAGTACTTAGAGAACTAGGTTAGATAGAGATATCAACTTGGGTACTTAGGCATATTATCTCATTCAGCACTCGAGAGAGGGAATGAGGTTAGATTAGGTCCTTTGATTAGTGAATTTAATGGAATTAGGCTAGTAATTGCTTAATTTGACGAATTTAGGAGTAATTAGAGAAAATCATGTCCTTGGCACATTAGTGCATACTAATTTCCATACTTTATTTACATAATTCTTTTATCTTTATTTTTATTCATTTGATTTTAAATTCATTTAGTTTTGATGCTTAGATAAAATTAGGTTATGATAATTTTGGTACTTACTAACTAATCTAAAATCTAATCTTTGTGGATCGACCCTTCTTGCCGCTATACTAGTTAATTCTAGGTTTTACTAGACTTGCTAGGTTAGTTAATAGGAGGTAATTATAAATGTTAATTTGGTATTGGGCGTTTATTTCCAACGACTAAACTGTTTCCCACATTACCACATAACAAGTAAGGTGATGGAATATTTACATTCTAAGCTTGTATCTTCTTTCTTGGAGGGTTTGGGAACTTTTATCTATATTTTACTAGAAGTCAGAATACTAAAAATTACACTTCTCATAATTTTAGAGCTAAAAATCTTAATAAACTTAAATGTGTTTGTGTAACCTACTTTCCAAAGATCTTTCCTTCTTCTTCCTTACATCTCTGCTACAAAACTAGGTGCTCTCTTCTCTTGGTTACAATTCTTGAATTCTAGAGTTTTTGTAGGAAAAGCAAGGATGATGGGTACTATATTATAGCTCTTGTGGGTTTAGAAGAAAGTGAGGTAGAAAGAGTTTTTCTTTAAGTTTTCTTTTAGAGAAAGGATGATAGGAAAAATGAAGATAGTTTTGACTAAGTAATTGGAGGGTTAAATATAGATTTCCAATTGCTAAATGAAGGATTTATTTATAGGCCATCCATAGGAGGTATCCAATAATGTACCACTTTCACATTCCATCTAATAATCCAAGCACCATTATTACTAATTTTGTCTATACATCTTTTTTTCCTACTCCACTACCTTATCTTTTACTTTAATTTTCACTCATCTACTATTTTTGTCTCTAATCTCTCTTTTTTTTAATTATTTGGAATCTAATACTACTATCTCCCAAAGAAAATCTCCACTATCCTTTTCTTTTTCTTACCTTTTGAATTATTTTGGAGATAAAAGCTACTAATTATTTTTGTCTATGTCTTCCCTTTGAATTATGGCCATTAACTTCCAAAGAATATCTCCATTATCATTTTCCTTTTTCTTACCATTTGAATTATTTTGGAGAGAAAAGATACCAATTAGTTTTGTCTATATTTTCTTTTTTTAGAATTACCCACTAACTTTAGTCCTTTCTCCTTTAGTTTTGTCTATATTTTCCTTTTTTAGAATTACCCACTAACTTTAGTCCTTTCTCCTTACCTTTTCTATTATACTAATTTATCTTTTGAATTTAAAGTTATTAACTCTCAAAGATAAAACTTTATTAGTCTTCATCTTTTTCTACAACTCATTTTCTACCCTTAGATTGATTTGTCTACTTAATTCTTTGTATACTTAAATCCTAGCCATTCAAATTATGTCATGGTACAATTTGGTGCAACTATTAACTTTGGGTTATAAGACGTAACAATTTCTAATGTGACATAAACATATCACATTCTTATTTAGGTAACCTAAGTCATCTTGATGTACATAATATTTTCTTTGAAGAATTAATTTATTATTAAGGAAAACTAATTTAGAATTTCCAAGTTTAAACAACGAATAATTATAGTTTTCTCACGTAATAAAATTTAACGTTATAATCATGCTACACACATAATTTCAAAATAAACTTATTAAAATTCGACGTTAAGTTCATTAATAATTCTATTAAGGTTGTAAGCCTAGGGATTCCTAGGAGGTTACAACAATGTGCTATGTACTCCTTTGTTGGAGATTTCTATTCTTGCTAATTCTAATCATTCTCAACTGGAAGTGTTTTATATATTTGGTTGCTTCTCACTCGTCCCGAAGAACAGTAAATGACTTATGTTGTTATATCCTTACTATAGTTACTAACCTTTGAACTTGCCTATCTTTTGTGGTATAATACAGGGGTATTGATTTCCATTTGGGATCTTATTAGAGTCTTTGCACTCAGTGATTGTTTAGGATCGGGTTCTAGATACAGACAAATGGGATTGTTCCGGTATGATCTGGTATGATCAGGAGGACGATATCGTATGTATTCGACATTTAGTCTGCTACTCTAGTTTTAGTACCTAACAATCAGTACTCAGGTTAGAGAAGTCTTATATTATTAATCTCAGTCTTGATTATCATTACCACTCCCGTTTTATGTACCAACTTAAGGACATCATTCTTATGTGTTGATGTCCTTGTATCTGTTGATGGCTCACCTTATGATTCCATACAGCTTTGTGTACCAATTTAGATCATGCCTTGTGTGGTATCGACATGTTGACAAGATTCTAACACTGAGTGCGAATAGTATATTTCACGCTTCTTATTTGATTAATGTTTGATTTGATCATCCTACATCCTATCACTGATTGTTTACTCTTCTTAGCTTTTAACTTATACTAACCATTATGTTTCAGGACGAAATTCTTTAAAGGAAGAGAGAATATAAAATCTAGTTATTTAAAAAAGGGTAAAAGGGTAATTTATAATCTAATGGCAAACTTATAATAAAGGATTTTCGGAATTTAAAATTCAAAGTATTTGGAATTGCATAAAACCCCTAGATTTCTTCATCTTCTTCACATGAGGGGCTTGAGAGAGAAAGAGAGAGAGAAAGAAGTTCCGTCGAGCAGCCACCACCGGCCCAACCACTAGACGCGCTAGCCCGCAACTGCTGCCGGTCGTCGACAAAGACACGTCACCCGTCCTCATCGTGAACCATCGCCGATCGCCAGAAAAAGAATTCTTCGAAGATTCCGGCCACCGCTCTGTTTTTTCGCTCGCTAGAGCTCTGCCGGACCTCTTTTCGTGACACCATTAGCACCGTTGGATTTGTCTTGTCGGTGCCATCATTTCTTAACCAGTCTCAGCTGTTAACTCGCCGCCGTTAAGATTTTCACCATTCGGGCCGTTTTACTAAATTTTGTAAAAAGTGATATTTTGATAATTATTCCGTTAGGTAATTATTTTATCTGAGGTAATTATATGAGGTGAAAGAGGGGTAAAAATTATGAATAATTACTATTAGTGGAAGTTAAAATGATATCCAGAAATGTGTTAATTTTCGAATTGAAAAATGTAGTATTTTCCTAATTCAGAACAAAAAGTGGTATTACTGCAAATCAAAACAATGTTAGGTTGGAAATTTGTTAAGATTCAGATTGGGCCTTGGGATGAGATTAGAAAAGTGTTATTTTTTGAAATATTTATGCAAAAATGACATTTTAACAAATAAACAGCAAACTTGATATTTTTTCAAATATTTTTAAAAGTAATATTTTTCTAAATAATTATGTGATAATGATATTTTCTGAAATATTTCAGAATAGTTATATTTGTGTAAATATTCAGCAAAGGTAATATTTATAACACCCCTAGCTATATTACATAGACATACACTCACTTATGCATAGGAACTCCCATAGGATAATATAAACTAATACTGTTCACAACTCCTACATGATCACTATATACATATATGTAATAAAAATATATACAAGATTCTCAATAAGGTCTTTCTTCACATCAAAACTGGCATATGAACATCATTGGACTAGTAACAGCTCAGCCATCATTAAACCTAGTTCTGATCATCTGCATCACAAGAACTAAATGAGCAATGGCCCAGTAAATTGAAATCCATGCATGCTTATGAACTATTTCTATATAAAATTTTTCCTTAGAAAACATAAATATTTAAATCATGTTTGGGTCTCATCCTTCGTATAGTTCCTAACTCAGTGACATAGCAGGCATCCTCTTAATAAATATCATTTGAGCCTTACCCTGTCCTGGAATTAACCTCAAGAAATTTTTCCTCTCTCTTATTTGGCTTACCCTGTCTTCAGTTTAAATTTAAATAATCTTTAAGGTACAAAATTCTTTGCGGAAACCATAACCTGTAAACAATTATTTTGTGCATAAAAATATGACATGTCTCATAAAATGATACGAATAATTTTTAAATATATAAAGTTTAATGTCACAAGATATATCACGTTTAATATATACAATCATATATATATGTTCTTGTGATGCTAGAGTGGAATTTCTACTTACCTCAAGTCATAGAATAGATATGAAAGTGAAAGACAACTTCTATCTCCAAGAAACTTGATATGCTTAAAACCTATTCAAATTAATCAATCTCCTTCATTTTTTTATAAACTTTTGACTATAATATGGAAGCTATAATTTACACGCAACAACTAACAATATAATAATTATGGTTAATATGAAAGAAGGATACAAGGTTAATAATCAGTTTCATTTTCTAAATTCTTTGGAATACTCACGTTTCATTTCTATGGCTGTAGCAAGTATAGTACATATAAAACAAAATATAGTCACTAAACATTTGAAGTTACTAACATACATAAACCCGCGACATCAATTAATGACAAAAACATTTTACTTGTTGGATATTATTATAGCATGTGAGGTGATAGCCATAGATTTCAAAAAAAAAAAATAGAAACCTAAAATCACATAAACACATAACGCAGTAGAAATAATAAGATCGTACTCGTAAAATTAGAAGAAAAAAGATCTAACCTCTCGTAGACCATTACCGACGCTGACGGAAGAACGATGCGAGTTATCCCACCCCAAAGTCTTCCGGACTGTGACCCGTTTTCTATACCGTACTCGGTGCGTGATCACCTTGTACGCTACAAGAGAAATGATTAGAACCCGGAAATAAGAAATTAAAAACTAACACAATAACAAGAAGAATTTCTTGTCACTTAGCTTTTAATTGATCTACGTGATTTTCCTTTCTGTCTAGAGAATTATGATTACTCAAAACTCTCAAGAAAAATTGTACGCTCTTATTTTTCTTGGAAAGTTATTTTTCTCGGGATGAAGAGAAAAATTCTCACTTTGAAACTTTTATATAACTTTTTTTTTCTGTACAAAAAATTCCTGGACATTTTTCTTTTAAAGCTATTTTCTAATAGGAAAAATATTTGTCCAGATTTAATGTACCAGGGCAATCCCTTATTAGTAAGATTGCTCTACACGTTTTTTTTGTCAGAGAGATCCTCTGCTAAAAATGTGTAACACCCTATAAAGGTGTATTTTCAAATTTCAAAATACTTTACAATAATAATTAATTCCTAAGATAATTATAAATTAATTCAAATAAATATCTTTCTTTTATTTATCCAGATTTCTTAATTCAAATTAAGAAATTAAATAAAAGATATTTATTTCCATTATCTTTACAGTTACCATATCAAATTGGCTAACACAAAATAATACGTACAGATTTATACTAATAGACTATCTATTTGAATTTTATTCCAAATTAATTATTACAATAATTTAGAATTTCCAAAATTCAAATAATCCATCTTGTAATAAATTATAAATCCCATTTAGTGGGAGTGTACTACACGTCTGGCACTGTGCCTGTAACACCACTGGGCCTCACCCAAAAGTGCTAGCTTGAAGGTACTTTTGGGCTCATGGACAACCACTTAAATACTCATGATCTTCCCAGAACATACCCGATGTGGGACTTGGGGTGTTACAACACCACTGGGTCTCACCCAAAAGTGCTAGGTTGAAGGTACTTTTGGGCTCATGGACCACTACTTAAATACCCATGATCTTCCCAAAGCATGCCCGATGTGGGATTTGGGGCGTTACAATCTCCTCCCGTTAAGGGCCTAGCGTCCTCGCTAGGGGGTCCACATTCAATAGCCCACACACAACCCCTATGGGCGGGGTACACACGATTCCGGCCTGTGGTAGCCTTCCAAGGCCTACACAGGTATGGACTGGGTCGGCTCTGAATACCAAATGTAACACCATTGAGCCTCACCCAAAAGTGCTAGCTTGAAGGTACTTTTGGGCTCATGGACCACTACTTAAATACACATGATCTTCCCAAAGTATATCCGATGTGGGACTTGGGGCGTTACAATCTCCCCCCGTTAAGGGCCTAGTGTCTTCGCTAGGGGGTCCACATTCAACAGCCCACACATAACCCCTATGGATAGGGTCCACATTCACCATGATTCCGGCCCGTGGCAGCCTTCCAAGGCCCACACAGGTATGGACTGGGTCGGCTCTGAATACCAAATGTAACACCACTGGGCCTCACCCAAAAGTGCTAGTTTGAAGGTACTTTTGGGCTCATGGACCACTACTTAAATGCCCATGATCTTTCTAGAGCATACCTGATGTGGGACTTGGAGCATTACAGTGCCTCAGTGCCACACGCCTTTGCTCAGTTACTGGGCTAGGCTTGTACAGTCTTGGACTTGTGAGGCCCAATTGCTATTTCTGTTCCATCAATTGAACTGGTAGCGGTACAGCCGAATTTACGGGCTAGGCCTGGGATCTTTAGGCTCATAAAATAGTGGCTGCCATAATTGTGCCTTAAATTAATCGGTCCAATTGTAAATTCTAAATCTACTCTACTAAAATATTGGAATTGCACTCCACTATTAAATTGTATTTTTATGGATATTATCGCACTAGTTTTAATTAGCCCATGTCATATTGATATCTATACTCTAATTCTTTGTACCATATCATAATTAAATTGACATCTCAACTGTCTAATCTATTTAATTATATTTTATTTCTTGACTCTTACTGGTTTTCTCTAGTGATCATTTTTAATATATTAATTAGATATGTTGACACACTCTGGCCAGAGAATTCTAAGATCAAGTACTGAAAACCCGTTAAGGGATATGTATGTACAAATTCCATATTATCAATCTATAAGTATCACTGTCCATAAATACCTCCCGTCAAGTTACTGAGAATATTAACCCCTCAATTAGAGTTGTACTCTTTAGTAACTCAAATGTTGCAGTATAAACAAACATGAACTTATAATTAACTCAGGATTGAGAATAAAGTATTATCAATGCCAAATGAGATTTAATAAGTCTGATAGTTATTTGAGGTGTATTAAATCTTATAATTGATCCTTCAATATAGTCTTACTACATTAGTAAATCCATATGTGATTAAGACAAATTACTCAATGAATTTACAACAGTTAAAATAAAGAGCCCAACTTTATTTTATTAACTATGAAAAATTTTATTTAATTACAAAATAACTTGTATCGATATCTTCTGTGAATCCACCTCGTAATCACAAAGATACATATTATGTAATTAAATGGACTTTTATTCAATCATACATATACAAAAGATATAATGAATATATCTAACAAATTTTATTAATTTCAGAAAATGTTTATTACATGATAGAATATACTTTGGAGAGCATACATTCCCAACAATCTCCCACTAGCTCTCAAAGCAATTCAGGTATATCTCTCATACCCATGGACTTAAAGTGCAAGTTAAAGGGTTTCCAGCTAAGACCTTAGTGAATGGATTAGCTAAGTTATCTTCGGAAGCTATCTGGGTGACCTCAGTATCTCTTCTCTGCACTATCTCCCTTATGATGTGATACTTTCGTTCTATGTGTTTTTGCTTCTTGTGATTCCTAGGTTCCTTTGACTATGCTACTGCCCCACTGTTGTCACAATGTAATTTCATTGGTACCGTTGCAGCGGGCACCACCTCAAGATCTTGTAAGAATTTTCTGAGTCATACAGCTTCCTTTACAGCTTTAGATGCAGCCACATATTCAGCTTCAGTGGTGGAGTCTGTGATATAACTTTGTTTCACACTCCTTCAACTGAAGGCTCTACCTCCTAGTGTAAACATATACCCAGAAATGGACTTCCTTGAATCCCTATCTGACATGAAGTTAGAATTAGTATAACCTACTGGGATGAGATCTTCACCAGAGTAGACAAGCATATAATCCTTAGATCTTCTCAGATACTTGATTATATGTTTGACCGATGTCCAATGTTCAGGGCCTAGATTGGACTGATATCTACTGACCATTCCAACTGCAAAACATGTATCTGGTCTAGTACACGACATTGCATATATGAGACTTCCTACAACTTCCGCATAAGGAATTCTACTCATGATCTCTTTTTCTTCAGGTGTCTTGGGACATTGTTCCTTTGAAAAAATTATTCCATGTCTGAAAGGCATATAACCTTTCTTGGTATTTTGCATACTAAATCTTGTTAAGATTTTATCAATATAAGCAGCCTGGGATAAGGCAATAGTTTTATTCTTCTGGTCTCGAAGTAATTTGATTCTAAGAATATAACTCGCTTCTCCTAGGTCTTTTATATCAAACTGTTTTGCTAACCAACTCTTTACTGTAGACAACACACTGACATCATTTCCTATGAGTAATATATCGTCTACATAAAGAATTAGAAAAGCCACAGCTTTTCCCTGAATTTTCTTGTAAATACAAGGTTCATCGATGTTCTGTATAAATCCAAACAACTTAATCGCTTGATCAAACCTGATGTTCCATGACCGGGATGCCTGCTTTAATCCATAAATGGATCTTTGCAACTTGCAAATCATGTGTTCTTGGCCTTTGGTTATGAACCCATCTAGTTGCTACATATAGATGTTTTCTTCAAAATGGCCATTGAGGATAGCAGTTTTGACATCTATTTGCCAAATTTCGTAATCTAGCGTTGCAGCAATAGAGAGAAGGATCCTGATGGATTTAAGAATTGCAACCGGTGAAAAGATTTCCTCATAGTCGATTCCCTCTTTCTGAGTATATCCTTTGGCTACAAGTCTAGCTTTAAAGGTTTCCACATTTCCATCTACTCCTCTCTTTCTCTTGTAAATCCATTTGCAACCTATAGGTTTTACCCCATTTAGCACCTCTACAAGTTCCCAGACTTTATTGGAATACATGAATTTCATTTCTAGATTCATGGCCTTTTGCCATTCTTGAGCGTCCACATCTTTCAGAGCTTTGATATAACTAGTGGGATCCTACATATGTTCATTGGAGATTGTCGTATAGGTTTCTCCCACTAACATATATCTAGCTAGTAATTTAATTACCATCCCACTACGACGAGGTTCTATAAGTTGTTGCTTTTCAGGGATTGTCCTTTGATATTCTGGTTCATGTTCTTCTTTCAGTATTTCTACAAGTATAGAAGGCTGAACATTAACCTAATCATCTGATAATTCTTCCAGAATTATTTTACTTTTGCCCTTATAATTATTCATATAGTCTTCCTCTAAGAAAGTTGCATGAGTACTCACAAAAACTTTCTTCTCTTGAGGACTATAGAATAACCAACCTCTCGTTCCTTTTGGGTATCTCACAAACAGTAATATAGTACTACTTAGGCAAGCTATTTGTATGGGAAGTCATGCTTACGTTTACTATACTCAACTTATTATTGAATTATTTTCTATCAAGTTTAACCTTGAAAATAACTACTGTTATCCCTTTGGGCCTAGATTTGTTAACAAAGCTTCGTAGGGAAGGTTAATAACAAATTTAGTTAAGTGTAAAATCATCAATTTAGTCTAGATATCTTCCTTTTAAGAAGCCACCGAAGGGATGATTATCCTTAGAGAATAATACTTCAACATTATCATTAAAAAAGGGATTTAATCAAATAAATAACTAAAGCATATACCCTCCAAAGGGAACATCACCGTATCAAGAAGACAAGGTATATACTAAATTTATTTATAAACCATCAATGGAGCCCGTGAGAAAAATTATCATGAATTTTCCCTCTCCCACTTAGTATTTTGAAAATGGTTTTTAATTAATTTTAACAATTTTCTAGTTTTAATTGCTATATTGTAAATTGCATGCTCCCTAATAATTTCTAGGTGAAAACCTTATATTAGAACATGTAATTATCATACAATATATAAAACATAATTGTTAAAACATATACTATAATGTATAGGGTGACACTACTTATCTATATGGCATGTTATCAAACAATTAAAGCAAATAATTAAAAATTGTAAATAATCCCAATCCATAGTTTTCTTAAGAAAAATAAATAAAACAAGTCCTAAACTATTACAAATGTAATTAGGCTTGTCTTTCTTTTTCTTCCTTGTAGAGTTCCTCCAAAATTGCCTCCAGATGACCCAAAATTAAAAATTATCTAAAAATAAAAATCTGCAATCTTATTTTATTTTATTTTATTTTATTTTTTTTATTGGGAGTGAGCTAGTGGCTTTCTGCTGGGTTGTAGCTCACTGGGCCTGGGCCCAGTGGCCCCTAGCACGCCATTGGCCCGCTGAAATTCCACATTGCTAGGTGCTAATAATACAAGCAATTAATGGGGAAATTAGACATTATACGGTAATTTTGAAATTTTTTTGAAAAATACGGTGGTTTAAGTTTTTTAAGGTACGGTACAGTTTTTATTAGATAAATACCATTTTTTAAAAACTATTTAAAAAATATCATTTTTTAAAATAGTAACCAATTTCTGGTAACCAGTTTCTAGTAACCAAAGGTATTTATAACTGGTGTATAACTGGTAAGTAATAACTAGTAACTATTTTAAAAAATAGTATTTTTCTGAATTTTTTTTAAAAGTGATATTTTTCTAATAAAAACCGTACGAAAATTTGAAAAAAGTCTGAGTTCTGTAATTTTGTAATTCTTTTATTTTTTTATACGTAAAAGTTATAGAAACCCAGGGTTTCTAACATTTTTACCTATAAAAATCGAAAAGAAGTACAAAAATACAGAAGTCATGCTTTTTTTCAATTTTTGCCGTCTTCATTTTGCACTTTCTTACAAAAGATAGTAAGTATATTTAAAACATCATTTTTATGAGCAATGAATAGAACCCAAGTTAATCTTGAAAAATCATCTACTATCACAAAAGCATAGTATTTTCCACCAAGACTAGCTACTCTTGATGGTCCAAATAAATCCATAGGAAGTAGTTGCAAAGGTCTAGAGGTAGTAATGACATTTTTGTATTGAAAAGAACTTTTTACTTATTTTCCAAATTGACATACATCACAAACCTTGTCTTTTTCAAAAAATAAACTAGGTAAACTATTAACAAGGTTTTTCTTAGAAAGTTTAGAAATAGTATTCATGCTAGCATATCCAAGTCTTCTATGCCAATGCCAATAATCATATTTTAAAACTGAAAACTATTTATCTTGACTAAAATATTTTTCAATGTCACTAGTATAAATATTGTCTTTTCTTTCTCCTTCAAAAATAATTTCTTTTGAACAAATATCCTCAATCAAGCATTTGGAAGACTCAAAAATCACTCGATAACCTTTATCACAAAGTTAACTTATACCAAGTAAATTGTATTTAAGACTATCAACAAGTAAAATATTTTCAATAATAGGGGAGGAAGTAGTAGCAATGTTACCTATACCCAAAATCTTGTCTTTTACATTGTCTCCAAAAGTGATATGTCCTCCATTTGTTTTTGTAAAAGATGAGAGCAAGGAGTAGTCACCAGTTATGTGTTTGGAGCAACCACTATCCAGGAACCAAAAATTCTTCTTCTTTTGTACCTATAAATGAGAATCAAACTTTGATTTTTGGTACCCATACTAATTTGGGTCCTTAAGTATTAGTTCTAAATTCTTTTGATACCCAAGCTAGTTTCCTACCAAAATATGCATTTTTCTTCACAAAGTATGAAAAACTAGTATGTCCATCTTGATTACAATAAGTGCAAGTATATTTGGTGTCACTAGTACTAGCTTTCACAAAATAGTTTTTGAGGTATTTTTGTTTTATAGAAGATTTGTACCTAATACCTCCTTTGTCACAAACATATTTTTGTCTACCAAGCATCATATCAAAATTTTTCTTTCCATTTGTAAATTTGTGGACAATTTTAGTCAAGTCTAAAACCTTGTCATTTAAGAAAGAGTTTTCTTTTGATAGAACATCATAATTACTACAAGATAACTTCACTTCCTTTTCTTTTGTAAATTCTTCAACCAATTTAGACAGACTAAGAATTTCTTTTTTAAAAGCATTATTCTTGAAAATAAGTTTTTCATAATATTTGTGTAAATCATTGAAATCACGCAATAAATTCTTATATGATAAATCACAATCACTATCATTTTTATTAAACTTACTACTTGTATTACTATAGGTTCAAGTGAGCTTAACTCATTTTCTATTGCCATGAAGCACATGTTGGTAATTTCCTCTTGTTCTTTTCCTTTAGATTCTTTTTCTTTACTATTATCCCATGTGGCCTTCATTGCCTTCTTCTTCATTTTTCTTCTTAAGGAACACTCATTCTTCATGTGACCGGGTTTTTTGCATTCAAAGCAAGTGATTTGGTCATCCTTCATTTTCTTTTCTCGGAAGTCATTGCCTTTGGTGTTCTTCTTTTTGAAGTTTAGGTACTTCTTGTATCTTTTGGTAAGTAGAGCAATGTCTTTAAGCTCACTATCTGCAAATTCTTCTTCTTCCTCATTGTTTTCTTGCATGGTGGCTTTGAGAGCTATTCCTCTCTTTTTCTTCTCTTCTCCGTCATCCATCATCATTTGTTTCCTTCATAAGAATTTTATGGGTCATAAGAGAACCCATAAGTAATTCAAGAGGAAGTTTGCTGAGATCCTTAGCTTCTTGAATGGCCGCCGCCTTGCTTCTATATGCTCGAGAAAGGCTCCTAAGGATTTTGCTCACCAACTCATCATTTGGAAATATTTTTCCTAGAGCACCAAGAGAGTTAATAATAGTAGTAAATCTAGTAAACATTTGTGAAATAGATTCATCTTTTTCCATTTTAAAAAACTCATAGTTTCTAGTAAAAATATTTATTCTAGTTTCCTTCATGGAATTAGTTCCTAAATATGACACTTCAAGCATATTCTATAATTCATGAGCATCCCTAGCTTTTTTAACATTATTGTAAATATTCCTATCTAAGCCACACATAAGAATAGTTTTAGCTCTACAATTTTTGGTGAAGTTGATTTTATCTCTTTCATCATATTCTTCTATGTCTTTTTCAACTTGTCTACCATTAACCACCTTTGTAATTTTTAAAGATCCTTTAGTGACAATATATCATAAATCAAAATCAATGGACCTTAAATAAGTATCTAGATAACTTTTCCAATAGTTAAAATCGCTACCATTGAAAAATGGTTGTTTGGATAGTGACAACCCCTCGTATTGAAAAGAAAAATTTGTTGGGCTAGCTATCTCAAAAATGGTTAAGTTTTAAAATTCGAGCACCAAGCTCTGATACCAATTGTAAGTCCAAGGTAGCTAACCCAAGAGGAGGGGTGAATTGGGTTTTAAAAACTTTTACAAATTTTTCTTGACAAACAAGTAAATTTAGCAAGTAAATACTACAGCAAGTAAAAATAGATAAATTGCATGCACAAACTCAAGATAAATAAATATAAAGAGATGGGGATAGAGAAATGCAAACACTATTTTTACGAGGTTCAACAAACACGACGATTAGTTTGCGTCCCCACCTCTTGGCAATCCGCTTCGAGCTATCCACTATCGGATCAAGAGAATGGGCTTGACCGTCCCTTTTATACAAAGAGTGCTTTCTCCTTAGGCACGCTCACGCCTTTACAACAGTCTTGAATCCGGCTCTATTACACCTAACACGGATTATTTAGACTCCGGCAGCAATCTCAGCTAAACCCGGTTGTTTATGAATCCAGTGTCAACCTCACCTCACAAATATAATTTTGATTTTGATTATTGATATACTCAACTAGAATATCTCAAAGGAATAAAGATGATACAAAGTAAGCCTAGAGAGAATATATGAGAACAGAAGATATGATCTAGTTTGGCTCAATAGATTTTTGTGAGTAAAAGTTGGATTTGAAAGTTTGATTCACAAAAAAAGGTCTGAACACTTTGAAAGTATATTTAAAGCAAATGTAAGAATGTTCAAGAGTCGTTTCAAGTGTTAAAAAGACTTCTATTTAAAGAATAGAATGAAAACTAGCCATTTTAGACTGTTTGACAGACAATCTGTCATTTTCGGCAGACCGAAAATACTAGCCATTGAAAGTGCGATTCTAACAGTTGGATTTTAAAAAGTTGTTAAAAATAGAAAACAGAGGAATCGATAGACCGATTCTCACTGCCGGTCTGCCGATTTTACCCAAGAATGATTTCTCGATTTTATTTCAAGGCTTTTTCAATTGTTTCCAAAAAGTGATTTTATAAATTGATTTAATATGTAATGTAGGAACTATAGAAATTCATAAATCAATTTAAAAGCTTGTGTAAAATAAATTTTATATTTTAATTAGAAATAAATAGATTTGACAGTTTAGCTTTGAAAAATTCCAATTATATGAAAAATTTGAGCCATTACGATCATATAATGTATAGACGAATATTCAAGTACAAGAACTAAGTGTAAAACTTTTGTCGATCTAAGTCTTGTATTCTTGATTTTTGTCTTCAAGCTCTTCTCCAAAATCCATCTTGAATATCTTGTGATCTTTTCAATTTAACTTGCTACATACTCAAGTAGATTATTAGTTCTTAATCATATGTTTGTTAACTTCAAAATATGAGAATATGATTGATGATATAAAATATGACTCATAAAAAACGACTGACTATCCCTACTACATAGCATATGTCAGGCCTAGTACAGAACATGGTGTACATAAGGCTGCCATTTGCAGGCGCATAAGGTACTCGACTCATATCCTCTTCCTCTTGAGGTGTCTTGGGACATTTCTCCTTGGATAGGATAACTCCATGTCAAGAAGGTAACTGTCCTTTCTTAGAGTTTTGCATCGAAAAACGAGTGAGCACATTATCAATATAAGATACTTGAGACAGTGCCAAAAGTCTGTTCTTACGATCTTGAATAATATGGATCCCAAGCACATAATTTGCTTCTCCTAAATCTTTCATTTGGAATTGCTCAGCTAGCCACTTCTTTACATTAGATAATATTTCTGTATCATTCTCAATGAGAAAAATATCATCTATATAAAAAACTAGGAAGACCACTTTCTTGCCTTTGATGTACTTGTATACTCAAGGTTCATCAACATTTTGATCGAAATCATATGACTTGATCATCTCATCAAATCTTAGCTTCTATAATCTTGAAGCTTGCTTAAGTCTATAAATAGACCTAAATAGCTTGTAGACTTTCTGCTATTCGTCTTTAGCTACAAAACCTTGTGGTTGTACTATATAAATGCTTTCTTCAAGATAGCCATTCAAAAAATCTGTCAGCCATTCAAAAAATCTGTCTTGACGTCCATTTACCATATTTCATAGTCTAAATATGCAGCAATGAATAAGAAGATATGTATGGATTTAAGCATGGTTACTAGCGAGAAAGTCTCTTCATAATCAACTCCCTCTTTTTAGGTATAACCCTTTACCACTAACCCAGGCTTGAACGTTTCAACTTTTTTATCTACACCTCTTTTTATTTTATAAATTCATTTACATCCAATTGGCCTGACATCTTTAGGTGGATCTACAAGTTCACAGACAGAATTAGAATATATGGATTATATTTCTTGGTTCATAGTCTCTTGCCATTTTTCCTTATCAGAATCTTCCATTGCATGTTTGTATGTCAATGGATCATCTTGGCTACTATTAGAAACAGCAACATGTGCTTCTCCAACTTCCTTATAGTGAGTAAGTGGTCTAATAATCCTCCCATTACATTGAGTTGCCAAAGTATCCTGATTTGGAATAGTGGTCTCATAATTTTATCGTTCAACAACTGTTGTTGGTTGTAGTCTAGTCTGATTAGAAAGTGATTCCTCTAGTACAACTTTACTTCGAGGTTTGAAATCTATCATATAGTCATTTTTAAGAAAAGTGGCATTTGTCGATACAAATACCTTTTTCTCTTGAGAACTATAAAATGAACCTCCTCTTATGCCTTTTGCATAACCTACAAATAAATAAACCTCTGTGCGTGGTTCTACTTTCCCAGTCTTTCCTTTCAGTACATGTACTGGGCACCCCCATATGCGAATATGATGTAAACTAAGTTTGTACCCATTCCATAACTCTAAAGGTGTCTTTTGGAATGTACTACATTCAAAATATAAACAGCAGTTTGTAATGCATAACCCCAGAATGAGAGATGTAGGAATAGCTCATCATTGATCTAACCATATCAAGCAACGTTCGGTTTCTCCTTTTTGCAATACCATTCTATTATGGTGTTCCAGGTACTTTGAGTTGGGATAGGATGCTATTCTCCAGCAAGTGATCCTTGAATTCATTATCAAGGTATTCACCTCCTTGATCTGATCAAACAATTTTTAATGACTTATCTAATTGTTTTTCAGCTTCTGTTGTGAATTCTTTGAACTTTTCAAAGGTTTCAGATTTTCTTTGCATTAGGTACATGTATCCATATCGTGAATAATTATCAATAAATGTAACAAAGTATTTGTAACCGCCTCTTGCTTGTACATTTAATGGACCACATACATCGCTACCTACAAGCTCAAGCAGTTCTTTGGCCCTTTCGCCCTTTGCTGAGAAAGGTCTCTTAGTCATTTTTTCTTCTAGACAATATTCACAAACTGGTAGAGTGCCAATTTTTAGCTCACTTAAAGGACCATTCTTTAGAAGTCTGTTTATCCTATCTAGATTGATATACCCTAACCTAAGGTACCAAATATATTTATCATCATTATGAGAAATTTTTTACTTTTTAGGTTTGAGATGTTCTACTTTAAATATTTCAGTATTAAGCGGTGATTATTCGTCCGATTTTAACATGTAAAGTCTATTCTCCATTTTTGCAGAAAAAATATTTAAACTATTTCTAGAAATAATAATCTCATTATGAAGAAAAAAAACACCAAACATTTGTTCAAATAGTCTTGAAATAGAAATCAAATTCCTACAAAAACTGGGAATAAAATAAAGCTTGTTCAATAATAAAAATTTATTCCTAAAATGAAGACGAACGACTCCCACTACTTTTATCAAAACTTTGGCTACATTGCCCACTTTCGTCGTGAATTACCCGTCAGTAAGCTTCTTTGAAGAACTAAGCATCTGAAAAGAAGAATAAACATGATTAGTAGCTCCTGAATCAATTATACAGGGAGATATATCAAATAAATCTTCTTCTACTAAACAAGCTTCTAAAATAAGTAAATCATATTTACTTTTCTTCTTTTCTTTCAATTCGAAAAGATACTTGTTACAGTTTCTCTTCCAATGCCCTTCAACTCTACAGTGAAAATATTTTCCTTTAGGCTTTTTATCCTTGAAGTTATTCTTCTTGGTGCTTGTGTTGCCCTTCTTACTCTTTTTTGGCTTAGATCTAGAGGCACCCTTGCTCTTCCTCTTCTTGTTTTTGTTAGAGGTAGAGGGATTTTCTTCTGTAACATTTGCTCCAGCAACAGTTGCTGAACCATCTTTACCTTTATCTTTTGATATCGATTCGAAGGTTTGCAGTACATTGAGCAGTTGAGTCATCGTATAATTTAACTTATTCATAACATAGTTGCTCTTGAACTGAAGAAAATCAGGTGAAAGTGATTCCGAAATTATACTCACTTGGGTACGGTCATTAATCATAGCTCCGTGAACTTCAGCCTCTCCAAAGTAATTGATCATGTTTAAAACATGATCTCTCACCGGAGTTCCTCTTTTCATCTTTGCATTCATAGCTTTTTTAATGGCGTCATGACGAGATTGATTAGATTGTTGCGCAAACATAGCCTGGAGAGACCCCATTATCTTATAAGCAGTCTCCATCTTTTCGTGCTTAGCTCTAAGTATATCGGTCATGCCTGCTAACATGTAGCAGAGAGCTTTATTATTAGCATAAGCCTATTTTTCACAGCTTTGACATACAGCAAGAGTAGCATTAGTGGCGGGTTGTGGAGGACATTCCTCCATAATCACAAACTTGTAGTCTTCACTAACAAGTACGATATTCATATTACTTTTCCACTTGATAAAATTATCTTCAGCTAATTTTTCATTTGTAAGTAAAGTAATAATAGGGTTCGCGGTTGACATGTTTGTTGAAATTAAATAAATAAAATAACATTCAACATATTTGAAAATAAATATCATAAAGAATTCGGAATAATAAACGTGATGCATGATGTAAGTAAGTAAACACATAAACTTAATTACTAATTTAACGGTAATTCAATTTTCTCTAATTAGGTACCGTCGTAGGATAGGTCACATAATTATTAATTGAATTGAGGCATTCTTAATTAATAAATAAAATATCAAAATATCTCATATTTTCTTTTATTTATTAACTACTATTTTATGGCCAAAATACTATTAACAATTTAATTGTATTCTCATAAGTGTGACCCATTATTTCAGATTTTATCAACTTAACTCAAAATTGCCGCCATAGGGTAGGTCAATTTTAAAATACATTCTAAAATAATATCTCTTGAAAATTAAGCCTTTTTGTTAATTTAAATGGACATCCTCTGTAGGGAGGAGGAATCTAGGCGTTTCTAGGTACCAATTAAATTTCATGGTGTTTAATTAATAATGGAGACCGTGGGATATATTGTTATATACCCCTCTCTTACTCATTATTTTAAAACTTTATGTGTTTTTACTAATAAATATCTAATGTTTTATTTAACCTAGTTGTTATATCTAATATAATTTTCTAGGTTAAACTATTAGTTCAATCTTGTTGGTCCTAAATAAATTACTAGATTTTTTAAAAATCTAAATTTATTATTATAAGAATAATTTGGCTAATCTAATTAATCTAATTATTAAGGATAGCCTAAATTAAATAAGCATGATAACACAAAAATTTAACTATTAAGCTTAAATCACATCATTCAATTTTTAATCTTATTTAATTATTTAATCGAATTAAATTAGTCATATTCTAACTAACCTACTTTAGCATGAATATAACATGTATGTATGACATTCATGAATGACTATGAGTCGGTATAATGAATGACATGTTATAATACATGGTCATATTATAAATATCACATATAATATACAATGAAATAAAATAATAATGAAATTTAATCGAGTTCTTTAGGAAATTACAATCCAACAAAATAATTAAATTACAAAGAGTCAAAGGCACGCAGGCCCGAAAGATATCTACTGGTCTTCTTGGGCCTCCTCTTTTCTTCTGATATATTTACAAATCAAATTTGGGAATGTGATATTTCTGTAAATATTTTATAAAATTAACCTAGCCCATATGATTATATAAATAATCAGTTGGGCTTGGGCTTTTTTTTAACGTAAACTCTATGTATATAAAATATATATTACGTTTTATATATATAACATATATTAATATATATGTATATTATATTTAAAAAAAATTTCTTTCTTTCTTTTTTTTTTGGTGTGAATTCTTTAGGGCATTGGGCCAGGTCGGTTTCAAGCGGAAACATCTCAATCATCTTCTTTGTACATTATAAGGAAAAAGAAAGAAAAATAGAACAAAGCCTATACCCAAAATTAGTATTTACATATTTTGATCTAATCAAAATAAATTGTAAAAAATTAAAACCTAAGGAACTATATAATTAACGACCAAATACCAACCACACATCCATCATATGATAACTTATCCATTCATCATCAAATATATATAAAAATAATGCAATACCCACTCATGCATACAAATAATTAATATTATATACTCATATAACCGCTCTGGTACCAATTGTTAATTTTTAAAAAAGAATTTCGCAGCGAAAGATTGGCCCAGAAACATTCAAAAATTTTCTCAAAACAATTGACTATATGAGTGTATAGTATTAATTCATAGAAAATAGAAATATGCAAAGATAATAGATCTAATACCTCTTGTAGCCTACCAGCGGATCCTAGTTTTTCTGTTTTCTAAATTACGATCTTCCAATTCAAGCCTCAAGCATAACTGAATTAATGTGTAGGAATTGCGTATAATTTCTTAAATTCACACTTTAGGTACTTGCAGTATTCTTAATACATGAGATTGCAAGAGTTTGTTCTACAGAAAATAGAAAGACTCTCTTCTTTTTCTCTCTAGATTATGGAGGCTCTGTAGAAAATAATATGTCATAT
>JXTC01000090.1:93809-105822 GCA_002914845.1 Trema orientale | reverse complement strand
ATTCTCCAATGAACAATTAATTTATAAATCTATTATAAATTGAGTACTCAAACTGTTCAAGTCCTGAATCAATACACAAGGGAATCATCTTTCTATCTTCCTAATGGAAGGAATGGATTCCATATCTATAGGATACATTCCCAGCTACTCATCTCATCATGCTCCCAAGATACAAGTATTTCGATCTGTTTAGGAAACGAACTTTTAACAAGTATGTTAAAGAACATAATGTTATAAATAGGAGTCCATAATTACTCAGGATTAAGATTGATCTACATATAATCATCTAATGACGTTATTTGAACTTTCAACAGTTAACGGAATTTATGTGAGATTTAAATCATGTCTGGTTGAGTCATACATAATCGAATTATATAAAGTACCTCCATTGTGATGTTAACACATCAATAATCCGGATAAGACTATTACATTCTCAATGTTAATGGACCGTACTAATAATATTTAATTAAAGATCCCAAACTTTAATTAATTATTGCGGACTATGTTTAGTTTATTATCCGTAAATTTAATTCTCATATATATAAGACTTATATACTAAATTTATAGTCATATAAATAAACTAGGGATTTTTTGATATTTAAAAACGTACAAATTATACACAGATTCAAATAGAAAAATGTTATTTTATTAATTTAGCAAATATCCAAAATATACATGCTTTTAGGGCATAAAACCTAGAACATGTGTATTTTATTTCACTAATAAAGAATGTGGTTATTTTAAAACATCACTTGAATTAAGAAAAAAAAAATCTTTTCAAAATTTTGGGAGAAACGAAGATTCATGCAGGAAAACAAATAGAACTCGCCCGTAGTCACCCTGAGTTCCTAACATGGTTGTGGCCCAAAAGATCCCTGCATGCAACAGCGGGTGTGGTCTTATGATTTTCTCACCTTTGTTTCCTTGTTTTATATCGAAATTCCAAAGAAAAAGAAAGCATGAGAAGTAATAAAACATTACCGTACGTGAAAAGAAATTAAGCTTTAAAGACAAGCAAAGATTAACAACCTTCGCAACCTTAGTCCTGGTAATGGTATCGATCTAAGATTGATCCGTTAGAATTTGGAAAGGCATGGAGCAATTTTTTGAAAGATTTTCAAGAAAAGTGGACATTTGTTCGACAAAAGTTCTTTGAAAAGTAAGTAATTCATACTCATCTTCGACGTCTAGCTGTAGATGAATCTGTCTCTTGACGAAAGTAAAATTCAGGCCATTGAACAGGGACCGAGTCAGAAAAGTTTGTCAGTAGGGCTTAAACTCTAACGAAAAAAAAATATTGAAATTAATAACTATCAAAAACTAGCTGTTCATGAGTTTTGCTTTCTTGTCAGAGAGATTATCAAGATTCTAATGGGCCAAAACTGAGATAGACGATGAATCTGGTGGCCTTTCTCGATTTGACGTTGATGTTTGGATGAATTGATGAATTTTGGCTCAAGAACCACTTGAACATGATATTTTAATAAACATATTTAATTAAAACAAGATTAGTTTGCAAATTGTGTGTTTAAAATCTGAACAGGGACGCCAACTGGGGTTAGCTCAGTTGGTTCAAGGCTTGAGGGATGTGTGTGTGTGAGTTTGGGGGGTCAGGGGTTCAAACCTTGGTAGAGTGTGTGTGTGTTATTTTCCTTTAAATTTGTAGTAAGTAGTGGTCATTAGTTAAGCCCCACTTTCTAAAAAAAAAAAAAAAAAAATCTGAACAGGGACTTGTTTGGGTTTGAAGCTAGAAAAGATGGCCTAATTATGTTATTTAAACGTGAATATTTTATGACACGTAGCTAACATCTTGGGCTTTCTATATTGGTATGATTTGTTAAAAATGGTCCAGCCAATTGCCCCAGAGGATTTTTAAAAATTGATAATTGGATTGATTTCTGAAAAAATTGGATCTTCGTGAATTTTTAGGGGTTTCATACCCACTTTTCATTATTATTACTTTTGGTACATAATTTCAAAAAAAACTAGACTTAAAGCCCTACGTTCATCACTAAGGGATCATTGAGAGATCACGTCTAGTTTTCCAGTTATAAATTTTATTATGTACAAAAAGTCTGGAAAAAAGTTTTGGTTTACGGGTCCAATGCCCTAATACTTAACTTTGTGAATAGTTGTTCTTTTTGGGGCCTTATGTGGAACAGTGAGGTGTAGGTACGAGGATCAACAAGAGCTTGGAAAAGTACCCTCTATAAACCTGTGATGCTCGTGAAGTGTCCAGTGATGCCCGTAGAGTGTCACTGAGGGTTATTGCGCACTCCATTGAGGTTAATAGCACTGTAAGATTTGTTATGCATACTCACTGAGGCTCATTCCACTAAAAGATCTGTTTTGCATACTCTAGTGAAGTTCATTCCACTGGGAGATTTGTTATGTGCACTTATTGAGATTCATTCCACTAAGAGATTTTCTATGTACATTCTAGTGAGATTCATTCCTCTACGAGATCTGTGATGCACACTCGATGAGGGACATTCCAATAAGATATCTTTTATATGCATTCGTTTAGGGTTTACAATTCCTAAGGAGGAACGATATAAGGATTTCTAATAAAATTTGATATCGATTTAATCCCTAGAAAGGGTTTCACTAAGTTGAATATTATGATTAATCTCAGATCCTTTAGATACATGTTAAGCGTCTGGCAATACCCGTGAAATCTGGTTGTGGAACTAAAGTAGGCTAGTGAAGTAGGAAAAATACTCACCCGTAGTAGAAACCTCATTAGAGTCTGAGACTTGAGGTTATGGCCAAAGGGTTAGAAAGCTATATATATGTGTGATAATTTAAATGTTTTTTTATGATAACGAATGAGAGGATTTTGGGTTATAAATCCTATTGTGTTTCCGTAAATGGCTTTGGCCATCATTGAAAGTCTAAGACCCCAGTGTGGATTCAAAAGTTGTCAAAAGGCTCAATTTGCGACATCATCAAAACTATGACTAGAATAGCTTTGTCCTATATATGGCTAGATCGATTATGTTTTACAGCTACCCCAATTTTGTTTACAAGTTTCAGCATTTATGTTTTTAGCCCGTGCTTAATTTTTTTTTTTTGTATGCCTAGTATTACTCTTCTATTAGTACTGCTTTGCTAAGCATTTTGCTTACATAGAGTTATTGTGTTGTAGGTAAGGGAAAGAAGAGGATAGATCAATGAGCTGATAGGACTCTATTGATGTGAAGTGTACATATAACCCGACTGTAGGGAAAAGCCGCATTATACTATTTTATTTATTAATGACTTGTTAGAATATTGGCTGGTTATTCTCATTTATAGAGATAATAGTTATTATTACAGTATTGAATAGTTTCTTATTTTATGTTGGTAGGTTGGATTTTTTAGAGTTAATTTCTGATCTGAATAACTGTCATTGACCTTGTATAGTTGGTCATTTGACTCCTAGATTTGTATCAATCATGTAAATATAGGTGTTATACGCTTCATTGTATACTATTGAAAAATTCTAAGCTTCTATTTTTCTTATTTCCGTAAATATGGTATTAGAGCAAGTTTTGGCCCGACTCCTTTGTTTTCTTAGTTCATTCTTGTTCCTTTTTAGTCAAGGATATTCTGTTATTTCTTTGTACTCTGTTTTACCCTATTTCTTGAGTTCAAAATAGAGTACTTTGCACATTTTCTGTTAGTTTATATGTATTCCATGGCATAAAAGAACTTCAGTCTTTGTTGCTGAAACTTCTTTTGCAGATATTACTCTTTCATCGTTTTCCTCCTCTTTATCTACATACAGCCAAAAATGTCAGAACGTACTTCTTCTACCCTAGCCCAAATAGTAACAAAACTTATAATTCATTTTGATAGTCCTACACTGTAGATTACTCCTGATAAACTCGATAGAAAAAATTTTCTTGAGTGGTCTCGAACAGTCCAACTGTTCTTTAAAAGCATAGGAAAAATAAGGCACCTTCGAAAGACCATTAAGGAGACAAGGAAATAGATCCTACTTATGACTTTTAGGAAGCTGAGAATTCCCAAATTATGACTTGACTGCTTAATTCCATAATACTAGGCATCAGGAAGTGATTTCTCAATAGCTAAGGAGATCTGAGATGGCGTTACTTGGACCTACTCAAAGCAAGGAAAGGTTGCATGGATCTTTGAACTTAATAGGAAAATTTGTAGTACTAAGCAAGGGACTTCTTCAGTGATAAAATACTTTAATAACCTAATGGTGTTGTGGGAGGAATGAGATGTTCAACAAAACTTTGAGATAGGAGATACTAAAATTGGAAGAAAACTTGCTGAAATTCTAGAATGAGATCGGGTCTGAGTTTTTGGCTGAGCTTAATGCAAAATTTGATGCACTAAGTAGGCAGATTCTTGGAAAAGAACCTTTCTATTATTAGAGGAAAGTTTTTCATATGTTAACAGTGAAGAAGATGCAAAGGCAGTTATGGCAAAAGCTTTTGCTCCTGAAGCTTCAGCACTCAAAGCTGAAGGATTGATTCCATCGTATACTGGTCAGCAAAGAAATTCAAATATGAAACGAAAAACTAACTTTAGATGGTGTGATCATTGTAAATGACCACGATATACAAGATAAATTTGCTAGAGGTTCAACGAGAGACCACAAAATTCAGATAAAGGAAACCGTCTGCAACATAAGAAAGCCTATCAAGTAGTAACTGACCAGACTGAGGAAACATCTTAGGACCATGCTGATGATAAAATCTTCTCAAAAGGACAATTAATGGTCTTGAAAAAGATGATTGAAAGTGCTGGACTCTCGCGTATTCCTAATTCTTTTAGTGAAAGCCTGATTCATTTGGCAATTTTGCTCAGTCAGGTAAAATAGGGTACTATCTTACTTAGTAGTACATCTAAACCTTAGATCATAAAATCTAGAGTAACGGATCATATGACCAGAGATTCCTACCATTTCTTAACATATGATCCATGTTCAGGAAAAGATAAAGTTAAGGTGGCTAATGGCTTTTTCATTCCTATTCATAGAAAGATGTTATCCCTATATTTGATAATATTTCACTATCTTCAGTTCTTCATGTCCCGAATGTTGCATCTAATCTTTTGTCTATCAGTAGAGTCACGAAAGCCTTGAATTTTTTAGTGACCATTTTTCCTACTTACTATGTGTTTCAGGATCTAATATCGAGGAAGAAGATTGACAGTAGTGAAGAGAGGGATGGGTTGTATTATCTAGACTCCAGAATAAAGACCGCCTAAGTATATGCTACAACTCATGACAAAGAAAAGATGATTTGGCTTCTCTACTTCAGAACTGGTCATCCAAACTTTAAATTTCTAAGAGTTTTATATCCTAAGTTATTCTTTGGTCTTGATCTTTCTGTTTTTCAGTGTTAAATTTGTGAACTTTCAAAAAGTCATAGTGTTTCATTTCCAACAAGCAATCAAATCTCAGCAATTCCTTTTACTATTTTGCACAATGAAATTTGGGGACCTTTATGGGGCAAATCCTTATTTGGATACCGATGGTTTGTTAGCTTTATTGATGATTGTACCCATACTTGTTGGTTTTATTTATATCGAAAAAAATCAGAGGCCAATAATATTTTTAGATCTTTCTACATCATGATTCAAAATCAATTTCATATAAACATTCAAGTGCTTAGATCTGATAATGGGATGAGAGTACTTCAATGAGATTCTAGGAACCTACCTAAGGGAGAATGGGATTTCACACCAATCTTCTTATATTGATACTCCTCAAAGAAATGGGGTAGTCGAAAGAAAGAATAGGCATTTACTTGAGGTTGCTAGAGCTCTTCTGTTTTCTAGAAATATGCCAAAGAGTTACTGGGGTGATGCAATACTAGCTACTGCCTACTTAATCTACAGAATGTCTTCCAAAACACTCAACATGAAATCACCAGCATCTTGCCTTTGATCCCATTCCAAAAATGAAAGTATTTTTATCTCTCTTCCTATAAAAATGTTGGATGCATAGTTTATGTTTAGCTTCCAATGAAAGAAAGATCAAAACTCGATCCTAGGCCTATTAATTTCTTGGCTATTCACTAAATTCAAAAGGGTACAATATTTTTTTCCTCCTACCAAAAACTATTTCATTACTATGGATGTTAAATTCTTTGAACATCTTTTCTACTGTCATCTGATCTTCAGGGGGGAGTATTATGATGACAAGGAAGATCTTTCATATGACTCAATCTATGTTGAGCCATCTCCAAATTTTCTACAACTAGAAGAGACGACAAGACCATGGGAGAATCTTCTAGTTTTGGATAGAATCACTATGGAAAATGAAAGATCAAATGAGGATGATGAAAATCAGGACAAGGCAAGAAGACAACTAAATAGTCCTTTGGTGTACTCACAAAAAAGACCAACAAGAGCAATACAACCCAACTCTCTGTCTCTCACAGTCAATCCTCAAACCAGGTATCAAAAACTGAGTAACCAGAAAATCCAAGATCATGTACTCTACACAATAGCCATCTAGAAAGGTGTTAGATCTTGCACTACTAAACATCCGATGTCCAAATTTTTTATCCTATCATTAACTCAATCCCTATTTTCAGACTTTTACTTATCCAGTTTCTATGGAAAGAATTCATTCTAACATTGAGGAGGCTCTACAAGACCAGAAATGGAGAAAAGCAATTCTTGAAGAAATGAAAGTCTTAGTGAAAAATGAAATATGGGTGGTTGTTGATTTACCTAGAGGGAAGAAGCTAGTAGGATATAAATGGGTGTTCACTATCAAATACAACTTAGATGGGATGATAAAGAGGTATAAAGCAAGGCTAGTTGCCAAGAAATTCACTCAAATTTATAGCGTAGATTACCAGGAGACCTTTGCTCCAGTCTCTAAAATGAACTCAGTAATGATCTTATTTTCTCTTGCTATAAATTTAGACTGGCCACTATATCAATTTGACGTGAAAAATGTGTTCCTTATGGCAACTTAGAAGAAGAAGTCTATATGGAATTGCCTCATGGATTTGGAAACTCAAGTAGTGGAAAAGTTTGCAAATTGAAAAAATCATTGTATGGATTACTTAGATTATGGTTCGAGAGATTATCAAAATTCTTGAAGAAATATGGCTTCACATAGAGTCAAGGAGATCATCTTCTATTCTTCAATCATTCACCAAAAAAGAAAATCACTATACTTATAGTCTACGTTAATTATATCATAGTTACAGGTGATAATCTTGAAGACATAAGAGAAATAAAGACTCATCTAGCCAAAGAATTTAAAATAAAAGATTTGAGAAACCTTAGATATTTTCTTGGAATAGAGGTCACAAGAACAAGAGAAAATTTATTTGTTTCTCAAAGCAAGTATGTTCTTAATTTACTGAAGGAAACTAAATCTCTAGGGAGCAAACTAGCTGCAATATCAATAGATCTGAATCACAAATTGGGTGTTAGCAATAGAGACAATCCGGTTGACAAAAGAAGATATCAAAGACTAGTAGGAAAGTTAATCTATCTTTCTCATATTAGACCTGATATTGCATATACCGCTGGAGTGGTCAATCAATTTATGCACTCTCCTATGGAGTGCCATATGGAGGCAGTTCAAAAGAATCTAAGATATCTCAAGACTACACCAGGAAAAGAGCTTCTATTTAAGAAGTCTATGCTTCATTGTAAAATATACTACTAAAAATTCTAACTTCTAGTTATTTTTCTTATTTCCGCAAATATGACTCACTTAAGAAGTCTATAAAGGTTCACTCATTTGATAGTCAGTTTTTGTTTTACCCTGCACAAAGGTTATTCTTCAAGCTTTTTAATTTGCAGCTAACCCTTTTTTTTAATTTCTCATGTACTCGAGGCAACTAATCAAAATTACTGAATATGAATACAAAGATGACAACTCATAAACAATGATTATCATTAGCTTTCTTTCCATCATATAGTATACAAACGGACATAATATCCCTTGTCCTCGACAAAATAAATAAAAAATAAAGAAAAAGCAAGCCCGCTTAACTCATTTGAAAAACAAATAATGTAGTTCCATAACTTACTCTCATAAAATAAAAAATCGTGGGGTATTACTGGCCTAGTATTATAACACAGGCTAGCTTGATATGAGATCGTATTATATAAATATAAATAAATATGATATGGAAGATTTTGCTAGACATATAGTCGCGTTATTACAGATAAGGCTCGAGATTTCTATTTTTATCACGGACTACGATTACTTATTTGGTGACATTTAAATATATGTAATTATTGAACAAAACATGGCAAGTAGCGCGCGCACACATATATATATATATATATATATATATATTTGTTCCTTAATTTTCTCAGTTATCAAAATTTTCTTTTTCTTTTCACTTGTTTATTGTTGTATGCTATAAATTTTACCTCTTAGAAATTGCACTTGCACATGCGTTTGACTATTGAAAATCAAGTTTCCAGGTGCTCTTTGTTTGAATTAAGCATCCTTATTTTTTGATGTAAATTGTCTGGCTGGCCGTTATGGGTGGCAAAAGCATTCTAGCGAGGCTTGAAGATTTGAGCAGCCAGGGTCATCAAGTTTCTCGGCTGGTCTAGCTTAGTTTAATTCACATAAGGCTAAAACCCCAAGAAGGCCGCTGAATCCAATCTTTCCTTTTTTTTAAAAAATTTTTGACAATTGTTAAAATATCGAGCAAATCAGGATATTCCCTTATTGAAAGGAGCGATTTTTTTCTAAGTTTAGGAAAAAAAAAGAAGAAAAAAAGTGAAACATCTCACATGTCTTACGGCTTATAATTGGCAAAAATCAATTATACTTTTGTCTCCAAAATTATTTTTTAATCTCAATTTGCAAGTTTTTCAACATCGTAACATGAACATAATATTTGAAAATTATGTGATTATGACAACTCTTAGCATATATTTATGAGATGACTGACTGACTGTGGGACAGCTACAAGCGACCCAGCCACACTTTTCTCCGCATCTCGCACATGGAACCCGCTTTGATATCCGAAAACGGAAACGTCATATTCTAATTCCAAAACAAAAAAGAAAAAAAGAAGTTAGTGGCACAAATTAGATCCCGAATTATCCATCTTGTGGTAATTTGGTCTTCAAAGTTCTAACTATAGCAATTAGGTCCCTGAATTTTCTAATTTAAAATAATTTATTCTTAAACTACCTAAACTGTAACACATCGTTAAATTTTTGACTAAAAACACATTGAAAAGCAAGTTGTAGAATCTAAATATGTGTTTAAGAGAAAATAAATTTAACAAAAAGATTTAGGGAAGAAAAGATGTATCATTGGTACTTTTTCTATAGAAATTTTGAAGTTGCAAATTTAGAGAAAAATTTTACAATGATTGTTTAGTCTGACGCTCAAATTTCACAATTACATTGAAATACACTTTCAGATTCTACCATGTGCTTCTCACGTGTTTTTGGTCAGAAATTTAATAGCAAGTTACAATTTAGATAATTTACGGACCAAAATTACCTCAAATAAGAAAATTTAGGAGCTTAATTGCTACAAATAAAATTTTGAAGACCAAATCGCTACAAGTTAGATAGTTCAAGGACCATCTGTGCCAGCAACCAAAGAAAAATAAGAATAGGGTTTTTGGCATGATTAGTTCCTGAATTTTTTGATGATTTGCAATGTATCCCCTGAACTTTTTTTTTAACAATTAGGACCCTGAATTTAGAATTTTTGGCAATATATCCTCCGAACTTTTTTTTTTTGACAATTAGGATCCTGAATTTAGAGTTTTTGGCATAATTAGCTATTTTTCATTGATTTATAATTTATTTTTTAATTGTTTAAAAATTTGCATATAACTCAGGGGATATATTGCAAATCAGCGAAAAATTCAGGGGCTAATCATGCCAAAAACCCTAAATTCAGGGTCCTAATTGCCAAAAAAAAAAGTTCAGGTTCACTTAAAATTACTAAAAGTCACGGTTTGGATTTTCAGTCGCAACATTTAAAAAGTAAGTATTCTGTACATAATAAAAACCTGTAATCGATTTTCTACTAGGTTTTGGCTCACCTCCTTTCTTCCCATCAGGTGGCACCCAGTGCGATTTGGACAAGGAGACTTAGTTGAGGTATTGGAAGCTTACTAATAGTTGTTGTTTTGTTTTTGGTAAATTTCTATAAGACTTATAGGTATTGGACTTGAGCATGAATATTAGATTGTTTATGGCTATGTACACATATTTGTGGGATTATATGATAATTTACGTTTCCTAAGTCTATGGTTGATGGTGAGACTTGAATATACGATGCATGATGTTGGACAACTAATTTTATTTAGTCTATATTTAAAGGTTGATACATAATTATGGGATTATTTAAATTAGACATTTCTAGAGAGGCCAATTGAGATAGTTACATGTTTTTGAAACTTTTTTTTTTTATTTATTTAAAAACTAGATTTCAGTATTTTTAATTTATGAAATACCTATTTTGCCATTGTCCGGTCTCAGAGTCATGACATGATCGAAATTGTAAAGAAAATTTGTTGCAGTTAATTTTTTATAAATAAATTTAACTGAAACCAGGGTTAAACAAGGAGAAGAAATTGTAAAAAAAAAATGTTTTTTTTTCCGAAAAATTAAAAAAAAAACATTAAAATATTGTAGACATAGTAATTTGATTTGCCTCATATATAATTTGTTTGCCTCAAGCGCCCGCATGTTTTTTGTTTTTTCGAATAAGCACGTGAACATGCAACATGGGCCGTATCAGATCGAGACAAAGGTGAGATTTGGAAATAATAACTAATTAAAACTCCAGCTCGGCCAGTACTCATTGCCTGCATGTTTAATAATTTACTGTTCTCGCAAAGCATCCCATTAATGAAATGAAGTGGAGAACAGCAGAATACTCTACATCACAATTTAGGGAAAGGAAAAAAAAAAAAGAAAAAACAATTTCACAATTTTAAAATACAATGAAATTTAATACCATGTTATTCCCGGAGTTTTGATATCCAACAATTAACGTACTCTCATTACTTCTAGATCAAACTCTGACGTTTGCTGTTTGTACCGAGTAGTAGAGATCTGCAAGATTCTCCGATGGCTAAATTGGTAGATTAAATTGGCTGAGTATCAAATAAAAATTATGATAGTTAAAAAAAAAAAAAAAAGGGTAAATAGCACTATTAGTCCCCAATGTATAATTATTTTGGTATATTGGTCCTTAACTTTTTTTCTTTTAGTGGTATTTTAATATCTAATATTTTTCTTTTTAGCACTGTTAGTTTACATAACATATTTCATCCAAGATTCGATTAGATTCTATTTAAATGAGAGAAATTTTGCATCATTGATCTCTATTGTTTAACAATTTGATCCATATTTGTTTTTTGTTTTTGTAGTATTCATATCTCCGGTTAACAAATTGCATCCACCAATGACTTGAAGAAATATATACAAATATTTTTTGACTCTTGTCAAAATTACAGTTGTATATCTTAAAATAAAAATTAATTATAGTGAAAATGCTTAGCAAAAAAGAAAATCCATAAAATTATCTCCAGGCTTAACTAAATTACCTTTTACATGTAAACAATTAGTTTTTTTTAGAATAACATAAAAAAAAGAAAAAAACTACAAAAATTTCCAGGCTTATTTTTTATATTGTTCATGTAAATAATTAGTTAATGTTTTCTATAATAACCATCCATAATTAAGTCAAAATTTAATGGACGTACTAAATTATTTTCAGACAAATTTGACTAGTAGAAACGGATGTATGTGAAATCTTTTTATTTTTGAAAATAGTACGATAATTGCTTTTTGTCCATAAGAGTTACCGTAGTTTAACATAAAATAAGGTCTGTCAATGTGATTTTTTTCTTTTTTTGAATTTTATTTTTAAATGAAATATTTTTGTAATAACCCAGTTTTTTAAAAGTCAAAAAGGTCTTTTGACCTTATGAATAAAAAAATAATAATAATAATTAAATATATATATATATGCACACTCTCTCTCCTCTCTGTCTCCCTCACCCCGACCTCACTATCTCTCTCTTTTCTC
>JXTC01000090.1:61505-93535 GCA_002914845.1 Trema orientale | reverse complement strand
TTTTCTGCAACATATGTGAACAAATGTGATTTTTAGACGATTTAAATATCTGTGATGGGAATTGATTGTGTGATGTATATACTGTATTGCTCTGGAAATTTTCTGAGTGCAGGTTGTTCTGGGTATATCAAAATAGGGCCATTATGCTACCCGTTTTTCTGTAAAATCTTATTATGCATGTTTTACTGAAAAACCAGAGTGCAGTAGTTTTTACACTTCAGTTCTGTAATGCACATGTTATAGGATCATACATGAGAACCATGTTAGCATCGTAGGTTTACAGTGTGGCGCTGTGTGCCCCACCGTCAGTGCAAAGTCCGTAAACCCACGCGGGGTTTGTTTTTCTGATTACCTCCCCATTTGGTAAGTGTAGGCAATACAGTTGCCCCTCCAGGTTTGGTAGGCGACATATGGGTGTCCCATCTGGGTATGGGCTTAGGGGTCAGGTAGGTTGTTAGGCATACTTACTGCCATCATCCTGAGTTCCACAGATGAGAGGATGAGAGCTCATGGGTATAGGTTGATTTGTGTCATATGCATATGGATTGAATGGTTTTGATTACACTGCTTTATATATATATAGATTTCCGGTTTGGATTATATATATGTATGTTTTGGACTAAACTAACTATGCAGGAATTTTTCATCACTTAAATGTTTTCGATCGAGGTAATTATTTTCCTATTGGGCATTGTATGCTCACCCTCTTTTCCTTCTTCCTCAGGTAGTGTTCAGTGCGATCTTGGTGATCAAGAGGAGTAAGAGGCCATCTTGACTGTAGTTCATTTCCTGGTAATGCTAGAAGTCTACTGTTGTGGTGTTTAGACTATTTGGAATTTTGTATTAGCATTAAGCCAAGATAAATGCTTTCGAATTTGTCTATGAACTTATGTATGCCATTCTGGGATTTAACTTGTTATTGTGGATAATGATGATGCTTGGACTTATGTTTGATTTTTCGTTTTCTAATTATTATTCGGTCTATGTTTAATGGCGTATACGAACTGTGGGAGAGGTTCACGGGATGAAATTCCAAATATTTTATTAGAAAGGACTGTTTACAAAATTAAAACTTTTTTTTTTTGACATTTTTCAAATAAGTCAAGGAATTTCCCATCTTTGTGAAATTACCCTTCTGCCACTGGCCCGGGTTTTGGGTCGTGACAGAAATTGTGGTTTCAGAGCTTTGTGTTTAACAGCTCGGACGTATCACCATTAAACTAGATTGAAGTTGTTTTTATAACAAGTGTGCATCATTATCTAATTAACAGTTTGGCACACATTTTTTCAGACTTATAAAGATGCCTCCTAGAAGAGTTCCGAGGCATCAGCCGGATGCCGAACCTCCTCAACGTCCGGATTTCTCCCATCTGATCGAGGCAATACAGCAGGCATTCGCCCAGATGAGCAATCCAGACTATCAGCCTCTAGCTCTGAGGGCCCGATAGTTGGATCAGTCGGATTACCTTCAGCAGTTTACGCGCCTCCAGCCAGGGCAGTTTGACGGTAGACCAGATCCTCTCGCGGCAATCTCTTGGTTACGTGAGATAGAGAGGCATTTTCGGTCCATTAGTACTCCGGTGGAGTTTTGGGCAATCTTTGCCATTACCCGTCTGACGGGGAGTGCCATTCGCTGGTGGGAGACTGTGGAGCGAATGCAGAATGTTGTGGGTCTGACTTGGGAAGACTTTGAGTGGATTTTCAGGGCTCAGTATGCCAATGAGGATCAACAGGACGAGATTATGAACCGGTTTGAGACTTTAGTCCAAGGTAACAGAACAATAAATGAGTACCTGATTGAGTTCACTGAGTTGGCAAGTGTTACTCTTGACCTAAGTACGAGTGAGAAGTCACGAGTTGCCAAGTTCAGGAGTCATCTGAATCGGAAAATTTACAACAGGATTGGTACTCAGACTTTCCATACTTTCCCTGAGATTACAGTGGCTGCTCAGTGGGCAGAGGCCATCGAAGCAGGATTTGAGTCTAGGAGGAACCAGTGGAGAGGAAATGACAGAAAAGCCACTAGAAGGAGGCAGGGGCAGTGGTCAGCTCATGGTACTCCGAACAGTAGGAGTTCGAACAGTAGTGGTTCTTCAGGGGGTGGCAGAGGTAGTCCTTATGGAGGATGTTTTGTGTGTGGCCAGCAGGGTCACCGAAAGAAGGAGTGTCCTACTCGTCTACAGAAATCTCCTCTTTCTCAACCGCAGAGGAGCCAGTCAGGTTCTGTTCCTTATCAGAACACTCAGGCAAGGCCGCAACAGTCACTGGGTGCTTCGCAGACTTTTACTTCTCTTCAACCTTATCAGCATCAGTACCACCCTCAGGGTTACACTCAGAACTTTTAGACTCCTCAAGCCTCAGGGAGTCAGAGTGGGCGTGGTTATGGCAGTAGTGGCCAAGGATCCAGCAGCAGTCGTCCTGGTCAGGGGAGAGGCAACAAAGGGAAAGGAAAGGTGACTGGCCAAGCCTATACTCTTAATGGAGCCGACGACACTCAGGATCGCACCGGCCGAGGTATTATTGATGGTATGATCCTTATTTCACACTCTTGGGCACATGTTTTGTTTGATACTGATGCATTCCATTCATTCATATCCTTGTTGTTTGCTCAACTCTTGGGGTTGGAATTTTCTGAATTGGATTATGTATTGACGTTGGGTAAATCTATGGGAGGAATAGCCGATGTGTCTAGTGTGTGTAAATCTTGTCGGATTGTGATTGGTGATAGAAAGTTACTTGCTGATTTGATTATATTACCGATGGGACAGTATGACGTCATACTCGATATGGATTGGTTGTCGAAATATCGAGCCGTTGTAGACTGTCACACGAAGTGAGTGACTCTTTTTTCTAGTGATGGACATCCCATTGTCTATCAAGCCAGAATGAGTCCGTTGGAGCCTAGTCCTGTTCTAAAAGCGTGTTTGGGTGGAAGAAAGAAACTCGAGTGTTATGGGAACTTGTTTGCCGTTGATGGTGAGGAAAGGATAGACGATTAAGACCTATGGATTCCGGTGGTGAGTGAGTATTCAGAGGTGTTTTCTGAAGATTTACCGGGATTACCACCCGATAGGGAGATCGAGTTCTGTATTGAACTAGTTCCTGGAGCTCAGCCAGTTTCTATTCCAACCTATCGCATGGCACCTGCCGAGATGGAAGAACTAAGAGAACAGTTAGATGATCTGCTTTCCAACGGCTTTATTCGCAGTAGAACTTCTCCTTGGGGTGCTCCTGTTTTATTTGCAAAGAAAGCTGATGGTTCATTGAGACTCCGTGTGGACTACAGGAAGCTGAACCAGTTGACAGTGAAGAACAAATATCCTTTGCCAAGGATAGATGAGTTATTTGATCAACTCGGTGGTTCAAGATTCTTCTCTAAGATCGATTTGAGATCTGGTTATCATTAGTTGAAGATAAGAGAGGATGATATACCTAAGACAGCATTCAGAACCCGATATGATCACTTTGAGTTTCTAGTGATGCCATTTGGTTTAACGAATGCTCCTGCAGCTTTTATGGATCTCATGAATCAGATTTTCAGGCCATTTTTGGATCGTTTTGTGGTTGTATTCATCGACGACATCTTAGTGTATTCCAAGACTCGAGAAGAGCATGCTGAACATCTGGGGATTGTACTCAAGACCTTGAGAGATCATCAGTTGTATGTCAAGAGATCGAAATGTGACTTTTGGATGTCAGAAGTGAAGTTCTTGGGTCATGTGATTTCTCACGAAGGTATTTCAGTCGATCCTGCCAAGATAGAAGCTGTTCTGGAGTGGGAAAGACCGAGAAATGTGACAGAGATACGTAGTTTCCTCGGTTTGGCAGGCTACTACTGTCGTTTTGTGCAAGATTTCTCGAGAATTACTTTGCCTTTGACCAAGTTGACCAGGAAGGATGTCAAGTTCGTTTTGGATCACGAAAGTGAAGAAGCTTTTATCAGGTTGAAACAGAGCTTAACCACCGCACCTATTCTTACTGTTCCTAACAGTAACGAGCCTTATGTGGTGTATACCGATGCTTCGAAGACGGGTTTGGGATGTGCCTTGATGCAGAATGGTCGAGTTGTGGCCTATGCTTCTCGTCAGTTGAAACCACATGAAAGGAACTATCCCACCCATAATCTGGAACTTGCAGCAGTGATCTTTGCATTGAAGATTTGGAGATGTTACTTGTATGGTGTGAAGTTCGACATATTCACCGATCATAAGAGTTTGAAGTATCTCTTTACCCAGAGGGATTTGAATTTGAGACAACGAAGGTGGGTTGAGTATATGGAGGATTTTGACTTCGATCTACAGTATCATCCTGGTAAGGTCAACGTTGTAGCCGATGCACTGAGTAGGAAGCCTCATGGTGTACTAGCTGCACTAGTGTTTGAAGACTGGAAGAACTCAGTTACGGTTGGTGACTATAACTTACAGTACTTCGAGAATGAAGGAGTTGCTTGCCTAAGCAATATTGTGATTTCACCATCTCTTCTCCAGACTGTACAGCAGAGTCACTGGCAAGACAAGGAGTTGAGAACAACCTGGAACCGACTTCAGAATGGTGAACAGTTAGATAGTTGGAGCACTAACAGAGAAGGGTTCTTGCTTTTCAATGGGAAGTTGGCTGTGGCTAATGACCCTAATCTTCGAGAAACTATTCTAACAGAGGCTCACAAATCAACTTTTGCAGTACATCCGGGTAGTACTAAGATGTACCGGGACTTGAAACGGCAGTATTGGTGGAAAGGTATGAAGAAGGATATGGCTACTTTTGTGGCCAAGTGTTTGACTTGTCAGCAAGTCAAGGCTGAACACCAGAGACCAGCTGGATTACTTCAGCCGTTACCCATTCCGGAGTGAAAGTGGGACAAGATCATAATGGACTTTGTGACCAGTTTACCAAAGACCTTGAGGAAGAATGATGTAATTTGAGTGATAGTCGATCAATTGACGAAGAGTGCTCACTTTATACCGATCCGAATTGACTATTCTCTCACTAAGCTCAGTAAACTATATGTGGAGAACATCATACGCTTGCATGGTATGCCTTCAAGCATAGTTTCTGACAGAAATCCAAGGTTTACTTCCAAATTTTGGAGAGGCTTGCAGAAAGCACTTGGTATACAGTTGGATATCAGTACAGCTCATCATCCTGAGGCAGATGGTCAGTCTGAGAGGACCATTCGGATTCTTGAGGACATGCAACATTGTTGCATATTGGATTTTGGTGGGAAATGGGATGATCGTCTTCCTTTAGTGGAATTTGCTTACAATAATAGTTACCAGACCAGTGTGGGTATGGCTCCATATGAAGTGTTGTATGGGAGACCGTGTAGATCGCCTTTGTGTTAGACAGAACCAGAAGAGCATGTTACTCTTAGACCTGAATTGATTGAGGAGACTACTGAGAAGATCAAGGATATCCAAGAGAGACTCAAGGAGATTTAGAGTCGCCAGAAGAGTTATGCTGACCCACCCTAAGAGACGTGAGATAGAATTCGATACTAGTGATTCTGTGTTCTTGAAAGTGACTCCAAGGCGTGGTGTTACAAGATTTGGAGTTAAGGGTAAACTTGCTCCAAGGTATATTGGTTCCTTTGAGATCACTGAGAGAATTGGACCAGTGGCGTATCGCTTGAATCTACCTGCACAGTTGGGTCACGTGCATAATGTGTTCCACGTGTCGATGTTGAAGAAGTACACGCCAGACTCATCTCATGTTATCCAGTACGTTCATGTACCGATCCAAGAAGATGTGTCTTATGAAGAGCAGCCTATTCGCTTGTTGGCAAGAGAGTTGAAAGTGCTTCGCAACAGAGAGATTCCACTCGTCAAGGTGCTTTGGGAACATCACAAAGAAGATGAGGCTACTTGAGAACTCGAGATGGAGATGTACGAGAAGTACCCTCACTTGTTTAACTTTCAGTTAGAAGTTGTATTGTGATGTAAATCTTGACTTGTACCTTGAATTTCGGGACGAAATTCCTATAAGGAGGGGAGAATGTAGTACCCTGTTTTTTAAAGGTCAAAAAGGTCTTTTGACCTTATCAAAAAAATAANATGACCGGTTCACCTGAAAACTCCATTAAAGCCGTTTGACCCATTTTTGGTTTTTTCGTCACCGGTGAAGATTCCGGCGTCCATTCGACTCCAAACCGGTCCCGTTGGATTCGTATCGTCAAGTATATATATCTCGACCCCATACTGTCTGGATCAAAATTTGCCATTGTTGGGTATTTTGAGGTTTAAGCTTGATCTTTTTTAATCCGGCCGTTGGATTGTGTTTTTGACCTCATTTTTGGAATGTACTCGGAAAATGGGGAAGTTTGATATATATATTATGTTGTTTGGTGATCGGCACAAAAATCGCGATCGGACGGTCGAGATTTTATCTCGTATTGCGTGCCACCGGTCCTGTGTGGATCCGGACCTGAACTGGACAAGTTATATGTCTAACATACCTATTTTGGGTGCTAGGAATTCAGGGAAGAGGTCCGTTAGCAGAATTGAAGCTCCGGTGAGAAGTTGACTTTTTTACAAGAAGACGATCGAGGGCTCGGAATTGGTTCCCGACCCTTCGGGCGATCATCAACGACACCTCGAGGGCTCGATAGCGTGGTATCACTGTTTCGGTCGAGGTAGGGACTCAATTACCTCTGTTTTATATCGTTTTCAAATAAAACTTATTTTCTGCAATATATGTGAACAAATGTGATTTTTAGACGATTTAAATATCTGTGATGGGAATTGATTATGTGATGTATATACTATATTGCTCTGGGAATTTTCTGACTTTAGGTTATTTTGGGTATATCAAAATAGGGTCGTTATGCTGCCCGTTTTTCTGTAAAATCCTATTATGCATGTTTTACTGAAAAACTAGAGTACAATAGTTTTTACACTTCAATTTTGTAATGCACGTGTCATAGGATCATACATGAGCTCCATGTTAGCATCGTGGGTTTACAGTGTGGCGCTGCGTGCCCCACCGTCGGTGCAGAGTTCGTAAACCCGCGCGGGGCTTGTTCTTCTGATTACCTCCCCATTTGGTAGGTGTAGGCCGTACGGTTGCTCTTCCAGGTTTGGTAGGCGACACATGGGTGTCCCCTCCGGGTATGGGCTTAGGTATCAGGCAGGCTGTTATGCATACTTAGTGCCATCATCCTAAGTCCCACAAATGAGAGGATGAGAGCTCATGGGTATGGGTTGATTTGTGTCATGGGTATGGGTTGATTTGTGTCATGTGCATATGGATTGAATGGTTTTGATTACACTGCTTTATATATATATATATGAATTTCCGGTTTGGATTATATATATGTATGTTTTGGACTAAACTAACCATGCAGGAATTTTCCATCACTTAAATATTTTCGATCGAGGTAATTGTTTTCCTACTGGGCATTGTATGCTCACCCCCCCTACCTTCCTCCTCAGGTAGTGTTTAGTGCGATCTTGGTGTTCAAGAGGAGTAAGAGGCCATCTTGACTGTAGTTCGTTTCCTGGTAATGCTAGAAGCCTACTGTTGTGGTGTTTAGACTATTTGGAATTTTGTATTAGCATTAAGCCATGATAACTGCTTTCGAATTTGTCTATGAACTTATGTATGTCATTCTGGGATTTAACTTGTTATTGTGGATAATGATGATGCTTGGACTTATATTTGATTTTTCGTTTTCTAATTATTATTCGGTCTATGTTTAATGGTGTATCTCACAGGATGAAATTCCAAATATTTTATTAGAAGGACTGTTTACAAAATTAAAACTTTTTTTTTGACATTTTTCAAATAAATCAAGGAATTTCCCATCTTTGTGAAATTCTCCTTCTGCCACTGGCCCGGGTTTTGGGTTGTGACAATTTTTCTTTACTTTGAATTTTAATTTTCTGAAAGTTTAGTAGATGCAATATTCTTATAAATACAAAAAAAAAAAAGGTCCAAATTGCTGAACAATTAAAATAATATAGATTAGTAACAAAAAATTTCCCCCATTCAAATGAATCCAAACAGAGTTTTGTATGGAATATGCCAAAAAGAAAAAGTTTCAAAAAGAAAAATATTAGGTGCCTACTTGAATGCGACTGAAAGAAAAAAGTTTGGAGACCAATATACCAGAATGGTAATATGTGTGCCATTTACCCAAAATAAAACCTACTTTCTTATTTATGGAAGAATAAGTTAAGGTTTTATATTCTTCTAAAAGAAATGCCTTTCTCAGTGTGGTTCCTAATTATTTTTCTCTGTTCTCTTTTCACTCATTCCTCTAAGGTTTAATAAATGTGGTCTAAAAGCTCAAATTCGAAATGATAACATACTCTAAACCAATACCAAATTGATGCAATTATTCTTATGGGTTTTTGGTATGATTAGTCCCTGAATTTTTCGATGATTTGCAATGTATCCCCTGAACTTTTTTTTTTGGCAATTAAGACCCTGAATTTAGAATTTTTTGCCTGATTAACCCCTGAATTTTTCGTAGATTTGCAATGTAGTAGTTTTTAATTACTCAAGAAAAATACCCGACAAGGTTCAAGAAAATATCCAGCTATCTCATTTGAATACTTGTTGAGAAACCATCAATATTGGTAAACTGAGTTTAACTGAAAACTTTAGTCTAATGTCCAAAATAATTTATATTAAATCACTTGTAGTTTCAAGATCTCAAATTAATAAGAAAACCATATTCATACATTTACTTAGTAAATTTATTGATCTTGGTTAAATAATTGGACAAGAAAAAAGAAATTAACAGAGAATAGATACCCATCAGGAAAAAAGAGTGGGGAAGTAAGTACAAGCTACGCAGCTTGTCCGACCACTGAGATTTCTACCTTAAATAGATGAATACCTGAAAGTGGGAGAAGTAGAGGAGTTAGCATTCATATGCTCAGTAGAAATTCAATTACCTTTTTGAATGGATGCAATTTTACAAAACTTACATGGTTAATTCCTTTTTCAAAATCTATTTATAAACCAAGTTTATAAAATAATTGATATCCAGAATATTCATGTATTCAAACCCAAAAATTAAAACCACATCATTGTACATATCATAAATCATCCTATCCTATGAGCTCATATCCTCTTATCACGAACCAGAGTAACTTGTACTATGTATACTAAGTACTCTCTGCCTGATTCCTATCCCATAAAACTAGAGGGACACCTATGTGTCTATACCTACCAAACTAGATGGGATAATTAGAAGACCTCGCGCAGGTTTACGGGCTCTCACCGAGGACGGAGATACTGGCTACCCACTAAACACCGCGATGCCTAAGATGTATCTCATGTGTGATCCTATGGTATGTACAATATTTAACAGTTCACAATAATCATGCGTCAAGAAACAAATCAAATCATACTTTAAAATCCCACTTGGTATTATTCTGAGATTTACTGTAATATGGGTAGCACACCATTGTTTTACCCTATAATCACAATTTAAAAATATCTATAAAAATACACACAATCCAATCCAATATAATCCATTGTATTTTCATAACTTATTAAACAATCACATATACCACGATTTTTTATAAATCTATTATAATGCAATTATAAATTACAATAAGTATAAAACTGGGTAATTGAACCCTTACCTCAATATGGTAACTATATCAAGCTAACGACGCTAGAAGAAAACTCTAGTTGGTCACTTAGACGCTCGAACGGTTGTTTTAGGATCCCGATAAGCTCACTAGAAAAAGTGACTTTTCCAACGGAGCCTCAGATTAAGAAATGATGTCACCACTGAATTTAGAGTACCCAAAAATGCTACAACAAATATTATTGTATCTCACATTCATATTGTATCTCACGTTCATATCTTCGTATTTAATTTCAAATAGAAAATGCAAGATTAAGTGCTAAACATGATTATTAAAGATTATTACTTAATTGACTAACCATAATTCATAAGTTTTGTGTATAGTGAAAGGCCACTTCTCGAATCTTAGAAGAAAATTGATTTACTTATGAATAAAGATTTTCTTAAATTCAGTTAAAATAATTTTATTTTGATTAAAAAAAAAAAGATAGATAGATTACAAGGTCATAGCAACACTTGAGAGCAGGCACTATACTAATAAATTAGATTATAGTGAACTTTTATCTTTGTCGTACGTTATCTTCTCTGTCATACATTATCTTCTTGTTGATATTTATTTTATACACATATGTAAGGTAATTTATTTAAGTTCAGGTCCTTTTAAATCCTTAAACCAACATCAATTTCTTTTATGAATGAAGTCACTGCTTCTGATTTTAACTTGTATCGTTATCATATATCCTGCTGACATCTTATTTTAAAAACTCCAACTCAAAAGAACCAGCTATATTCTATATCGTCTTATTCATATTTGTTCCTACATATACAAAAATTCTCCACTTTCAACTCTATTAATGATCATCTGGGAGATAATTCTCTCTAGCTTAGAAAGGTGAGCTATTGCCTTGTTTTATATGTGTTCTAGATCTTATGTTTGTGTACATATATAATTAGATGCGTATACTTTTACTTCATGTTTGTTATCTTGTCACTTTTCACGAAAAAGGCCCTTTGGTATATTAGATTGAATATGTAGAAAAAAGCAGCTAAACTATCTTGAAGGGGAATAGAATTAATGTATTGAGTTGACACATTGTCGATTTGTGGAATATTTATATAAATGTTTAGAGAGATTTCCGTACATTAATTATGGTCATGGACATAAGTTTAATATTTCTCATATATATATATATATATATGTACTAGTGGAGCTTTTTTGTTATTAATATGGGATTATTTATAGGTGAATATTATGTCAAATTGTAAGTATTGTATGACAAGGTTATTTGTACTTAGAAGAAGATATGAGAAGAATAGAAGTGTTCATTTCCTTGTTTTTGTGGTGAACTAAATTTATATTAAAAAAAAAAACAGAATATTTATTTCCTCATGATAATGAATTTTGAACTTCTTACTGACCTTTTGACACTTTTTATTTAGGTGTTTGTATACGAAGGAAAGTAAAATATTTCTGTCATTAATTGATGCTCCCGGGTTTATGTATGTTAGTAATTTCAAATATGTAGTGACTATATTTTGTTTTATATGTACTATGCTTGCTACAGCCATAGAAATGAAACGTGAGTATTCTAAAAAATTTAGAAAATGAAACTGATTATTAACCTTATATCTTTTTTCCACATTAACTATAATTATATATTGTTAGTAGTTGCATGTAAATTATAGCTTCCATATTATAGTCAAAATTTTATAATAAAAGAAAAGAGATTGATTAATTTGAATAGGTTTTAAGCATATCAAGTTTCTTGGAGATAGATTTTGTCTTTCACTTTTCTGTCTGTTCTACGACTTGATGTAAGTGGAAATTCCACCCTAGTATCACAAGAACATATATATATGATTGTATATGTAAAAGGTGATATATCCGTGACATTGAAATTCATATATTTGAAAATTATTCATATCATTTTATGAGGCATGTCATATTTTATACACAAAATAATTGTTTACAAGTTATAGTTTCCACAAAGAACTTTCTACTTAAAAGATTATTTAAATTTAAAGAAGGGTGTGATTCTTATCTTACTAATCTAGTAGGTAAATGTTGTAAAATTCCTTAAGGGTAAACCCAGGACAGGGTAAGCCAAATAAGAGGGAGGTAAAATCCCTTAAGGTTAATTCCAAGACAGAGTAAGCCTCAAATGATATTTATTAAGAGGATGCCTGCTATGTGATTGAATTAGGAACTATACGAAGGATGGGGTCTAAACATGATTTAAATAATTATATTTTCTAAGGAAAAGTTTTCTGTAGAAATAGTTCATAAGCATGCATGGATTTCTATTTACTGGGCCATTGCGCATTTAGTTCTTGTGATGCAGATGATCAGAACCAAGATTAATATTGGCTGAGCTGTTTCCGCTCCAATGACGTTTATATACTAGTTTTGAAGTGAAGAAAGACCTTACTGAGAACCTTGTATATATTTTTATTACATATATGTATATGGTGATTCCGTGGGAGTTATGACAGTATTATAACCGTGTTTTATATTATATGTAATGTTTTTATTTTTTTGTAGTATAAAATAAGAGAATCACAGACATTTTCAGAGCCAAACAAGAAAGTTTAAATTTATCCTCTACTTTCTGCTTTTCCAAGGTAAATGAAAGTGAGTTAGTACTGTTTAGCTTTCGTATGCATAAGTGAGTGTATATCTATATAGTATAGCTAGGATGTATTACAGTTATGGTATCATAGCAGAGGTAAAAACGTTTCTGTAGACAACCAAGAAAAAAGTATATGAGCATATATTAGAATTGTGACTCAGTCAACTGATATATTTATATTTTTATCTGACTAATTTTCGTATTTGTGCATAAATAATTATTTCACGTGTTTATTATTGGCTGGTGATAAAATAAATATAAAAAGAGCCCAACACAGAATTAATGGTTCCTAAAATAAAGGCTATAACTCAAGTGAGTTAGTACTGTTTAGCTTTCGTATGCATAAGTGAGTATATATCTATATAGTATAGCTAGGATGTATTACAGTTATGGTATCATAGCAGAGGTTAAAACGTTTCTGTAGACAACTAAGAAAAAAGTATATGAGCATATATTAGAATTGTGACTCAGTCAACTGATATGTTTATATTTTTATCTGACTAATTTTCGTATTTGTGCATAAATAATTATTTCACGTGTTTATTATTGGCTGGTGATAACATAAATATAAAAAGAGCCCAACACAGAATTAATGGTTCCTAAAATAAAGGCTATAACTCAACCTAAAGAAGAAAGATCACAGGAAGCACAGAGACCCCAATTAAAGCAAGATTTAGGTCACATAGTTGAAAATTTGACAAATTTAATTAGGAGCAAGTAACGATGTATAATGAGTAAATAAAAAAAATGAGGCTCATGTTTAAGAGAAATCAAAACCAACTATAACCTCCATTGATTCTTCTAAGATAAGAAAATTCTGAGCCAATCTATGAAAGATTCAGGAAACAACATCCTATAGATTTTGTAGGTGTTGCTGATCCACATACAGCAGAGGAGTGGATAAAATCTTTGGAAGTTATCTTTGAGTATATGAGACTCAGTGATGAGGACAGAGTATCATGTGCTATTTATATGCTGAAAATGCGACCTTATAAGTGGTGGGAGATAATTAGAGTAACTCCAGCTACCCAAAATCTGACATGGGATACTTTTAAAGAGCTGTTTTACTAGAAATACTTCAATGACACTGCAAAGGCAGCAAAGATTGAGGAGTTCCTTCATTTGCACCAAGGAAATAAATCTGTTGGGGAATACATCAGAAAATACGAGGAATTGTCCCAGTTTTTTCCATGGATTAGAAATGATAACAAAGAGAAATTTGAGTACTCCCTGAGGGGTTTGAGGGCAGATATTTTCAGAGATGTAATTATAGTAAGGGTTACAGAATTCAGTGATGTAATTAATATGGCTCTTAAAGTAGAATAAGCTCAACTTAAGATACTGAATAAGAAGAAAGTTGCTTTTATTGCAAGAGGCGGACAATGGAGACAAGGAGATCTGAAGAAAAATGAACAAAAACTGGGAAATTCAAAGCAACCCAGAATTGAACAAGGTAGCACGTCAACTAAGCCCACTTGTTCTAAGTATGGAAAGTCTCATGTTGGAGAATGCTTCAAGGGCACTAATCAGTGTTTCAAGTGTCACAAGGTGGGTCATTATTCTAAGGATTGCCCCATGCTTCAGCAAGAAGACCAAAAGAAAGTTCAAGGGCAAGTGTACACAATGACCACACAATAGGCAGAATATGATCCATCGGTTGTAGAAGGTAAGATCTTAATTTCTAGTATTCTTGCTAATACATTGATAGATTCTAACTCAACACATTCATTTGCATCTAATGCATTTGTGAGAAAATTGGGTACAACACCTGAGTACTTAGAAGTGAATTATAGTGTAACAATTTCATCAGAGGATGATATCATTTCAAATCAGATTCTAAGGGCATGCCAGATTTTGATTGATGGGAGAAGTTTGTATGCTGATTTTGTAGTGCTAAATATACAAGATTTTGATGTAATATTGGGTATAGATTGGTTGACAAAGAATCATGCTATTATTGATTATAATCAGAAGCAAGTTAAGTTTCAGTCAACAGGGGAGGAACAATTTGTGTTTTATGGTATTCCAAGAAAAAGAAAGCTACAAGTGATATCTGCTATAAAAGCTAAGAGAATTTTAAACAAAGGTTGTATTGGATATTTGGCTAGTATGGTGGATTCTACATCTAAACAAAAACAAAAACTTGAATACGTCCCAGTGGTGCAAGAATTTTTAGAGGTACTTCCAGAAGACTTACTAGGGTTACCTCCTGACAGAGAAATTGAGTACAAATAGAAGTCTATACAAATACAGATTGAGCCAGTTCCATTACAGATAGAAGGTCGACATTAGGATACTGCACTTTTGTAGGGGGGAACCTAGTTATATGGAGAAGCAAGAAACAAAATGTAATTGCCAGGTCTAGTGCAGAAACAGAGTACAGGGCAATGGCTCAAGGAATATGTGAAGTTCTATGGATTCAAATAATGTTAAAGGAGCTAAAGCTTGAACTTACATCACCTGTGAGAGTGTTCTATGACAATAAACCCATAATCAATATAGTTCACAATCCTGTCTAACATGATCGAACAAAGTACATGGAAGTAGATAGGCCCTTCATCAAATAGAAAATTGAAAGTGGGCAGATCACTATCCCCTACGTGACAACTAATCAACAATTGGCAGATATTCTTACTAAAAGAATCACTGTAATAGTTTACTAAGATTTAGTGTGCAAGCTGGGAATAAGTGATATTTACTCACCAGCTTAAGCTTGAGGGGGAGTGTTAGAATATTGGCTAATTATTCTCATTTATAGAGATAATAGCCGTTGTTATAGTATTGATTAGTTTCCTATTTTATGTGTAGTAAGTAGGACTTTTTAGAGTTAATTTTCGATATGAACAGTTTATTTATTTGATCAACTACAGGGAGCCTCGGTATTTTCTAAGATTGACTTGAGATCAGGACACCACCAGTTGAAGATTAAGGAAGGGGATATACAAAAAACAACCTTTCAGACTAGGTATAGTCATTATGAGTTTCTGGAAATACCTTTCAGGTTAACAAACACACCAGCTTCTTTTATAAATCTAATGAATAGAGTTTTCAAGGAGTTTCTTGATAAGTTTGTTATTGTGTTTATTGATGATATCTTAGTATATTCGAAGTCATATGAGGAACATAAAGAACACGTAAACACAGTTTTATAGATTTTGATGGAAAAAAAGCTATACGCTAAATTCAAGAAGTGTGAATTTTGGTTGGAACAAATTATATTTTTAGGGCATGTGATATCCAAGAACGGAATTTTGATGAACACAGGAAAGGTGGAGCAATAAATAATTGGCCTAGACCGACTAATGTGTCAAAAGTTAGAAGCTTCTTAGGATTGGCTGATTACTATCAAAGATTCGTCGAAGAATTTTAAAGAATAGCTACTCTATTGACAATATTAATAAGAAAGAATGCTAAATTCTGATGGTTAGATACTTGTGAAGACAGTTTTCAGACCTTAAATCAAAAGTTGATTACAGCTCCAGTGCTTACCATGCCATCAGGATCTGGAGGATTTGTTGTATATAGTGATACCTCTAAAAATGGTCTAGGTTATGTACTAATGTAAAATAGAAAGTGTAACCCCCTAATTTTTGTGAGCAACATTATTGTATTTCTTTTGTGTGTATTAAGTGGAATGAGAAATACAATAAAGATTGTATTATATTATTAAATCTTGCGCACATAATTCACGAGGTTAATTCCGTGAATTAATTGTTATATAGATTTAATTGGAGCTTAGTGTTGGCAATTGAATTTTATTTTATTAGCTATTTTCGGCTCTAGGGTGTTGGGGGTGTTTTTGTTGAGAATATTTAAAGTGTGGAAAAATTACAAAGATTGCAAGAGCATAATCAAAACAATGTTCAAAACAGGGACTATCTTGCAAAACTGAAGTTAGTTTAGCTCAGTTTAGAACACGCTGGGGATAGTTGTCCTACAGGTGAATGTGTTTGTGACACCTCTTTGGTGAGTAAGAGAATTGATATTGATTTGTAATCTGATACGTATCAAACCAAACTCCTATCTCCCTCTTTCTCTCAGAACTCCCCTCTTCACTCTTCATTCTCTCTCTGTTGTTGTCCTTCCCGGTTTCTTTTGTCACCAGCACAAGAGTGTGAGAGTTTCTTATTGCATGTTCCAAGCTAAGGATTTCAAAGACTCTGGTGTCACTGATGCTTGAAGATTCCTGACGTTTTATGGTGCTAAAGCTTCTAGGTAATTATTGGTTTGTTTTCTCTCAAAGTTTAAAAATCTGAATGTTCTTGTTTTAGAATACGTTCCTAGTTTGAATATTGATATCTATGTGAGTAATCATAGTAACGGTGATGGGATGTGTTATAAGGATCTTTTTAATCTTATTCTTGTTATAAAACCTGTGAAAATGCATTTCGGACTGGTTTGTATAATTGATTTGGAGTTTTGGCAAAAAAAATCGAAATCAGGAATTTCTGGTTTTTCACTGAGCAGTTTCTGTTTTTGGACTATTTCGTACCCTTAACCTTATCCAAATGAGCGGAAATTTTAGTATGTCGTAGTAGACATCTAGCTCTTTCCAAATTGACCTTATTTGTAAAATTCTGAGGTGGATTTGATTTTCTGTGATTTTTCAAAGATACGTTTTCGTCGCTATCAGCAAAACAGAGTATTGTCTCTAGAGCTGTTTGTGGTCGACCATATTTTATTGTGGTCGACCACGATCTGTTTTTAATGCTTAAATCAGCTAGTCGAACATGGGTTGGCTTCTGGGTACCTAGAAAATGATTGTTTTAAGTGTTTTCCACTGAAGTTTAACTGTACTTTAACCCCTGGTACACCCTGAACGCTATATTTAAGAGAAATATCCTAAATTTTGCATTTCATATTTAAGGCTGAGATAAGTTAGGTATTTAATTATAATAGTGTTAATACTGAAATAAGTGGAAACTTGGAATTAGGAAAAAGCTCCAATTAATCTTATGACTGTATTGTGTTACAGTAGGATCGGTTGTGCATGAGATTTTGGTGTGAACTGTTTTACTAAAGCTTGAGGTACACCATTTCCAGGTAAGTGCAGATATTTATCTACAGCATTGAGTAACTAATGGTGTAAAAATTTGTGCTGGAATTGTATTTATTGTGTTTTGCTTATTGTACGTGATAGGTAAGTGCAGTTATTTATCTACAGTATTGAGTAACTGGTGGTGCAAAAGTTGTGCTAGAAATATATTTATTGTGCTTTGCTTATTGTACGTGATAAGTTGATTTTGTGTTGCTAAGATATTGTGTTAGCACAGAGTAAAGTACTTATGCAAATGCACATATATACACTTACCAATTGATAGATGTGGTGAATTGTTATGTGCACAGTTAGTGATGCTTGTGATGAGTCACTAACGGAGTTAAGGTAACGATGCTTGTGATGAGTCGTTACGTGCACAATAGAATTATGGTAACGATGCTTGTGATGAGTCGTTACGTGCATAATAGAATTATGGTAACGATGCTTGTGATGAGTCGTTACATGCATAATAGAATTAAGGTAACAATGCTTGTGATGAGTCGTTACGTGCACAGCTAGTGATGCTTGTGATGAGTCACTAACGAAAGTGAGGTAACGATACTTGTGATGAGTCATTACATGCACATTTAGTGATTCTTGTGATGAGTCACTAACGAAATTGAGGTAATAATGCTTGTGATGAGTCATTACGTGCACATTTAGTGATGCTTGTGATGAGTCACTAACGAAATTGGGGTAACGATGCTTGTGATGAGTCGTTACGTGCACATTTAGTGATGCTTGCGATGAGCCACTAATGGAATTAGGTAACAATACTTATGATGAGTTGTTACGTATAAACTCCAGTGATGCTTGTGATCAGTCACTATTAGTTAGACTGGCGATGCTTGTGATGAGTCGCCCAGTGTTGGATAAGAAAATAAAAAGGGTTGAGGACCCATTACTGTGTGTTATTGCTGGCATACTTATTTTGCTTGTTTTGTTGTGTATTGTGGATGTCATGTTCAGTTTTGTACAGTTTGCCTATTTTGGAGTTTGGTGTACAATATGTCCTGCCTTACTAAGCGTTATGCTTATATAGTTGCTCCATGCTGTAGGTAAAGGAAAGAACAAGGTTAGCCAGTGAAGAGCGGACCAGTCAACGTGCAATGTACATATGGCCTGACCGTGGGAAGAACGAAAATGTTTTGATAGTGGCTCAAATTTTGTTATCTGAAATTTGGAAGTTGTTTTGTATATTTGTGTTGTAAACAAACAAGGTATTTGTGAAAAAGGATTTTAACGTGGTTGTGTTTATGTTGGAAGTTTATTAACATCTCCATGTTCTTGTTATATAAAATTTTATATGAAAAAAAAAAAACTTACATGTTTTACTCGGCCTTGTTTTATTTTGGAAATTTTTACAGAACAACAATTTTAATCATTATTAACATGGAGGGCGTTACAGAAAGGTAATAGCTTATACATCTCGACAGCATAACAAATATGAAAAGAAATATCCGACACGTGATTTAGAACTTGTAGTTGTTATCTTTGCACTAAAGATTTGGAGACATTATTTATATAGTGAAAAGTGTGAAATATACACAGATCATAAGAGTCTCAAATATTTTCTCACTCAAAAAGAGTTGAATACGAGACAGTGGAGATGGTCGGGATTGGTCAAAGACTATGATTACATAATCAATTATCATCCTGGTAAGGCAAATGTAGTTGCTGATACTTTGAGCAGAAAATCTATTGCTACAGTTCTAGAGGAGCAGAAACCAATTCTAAGAGATTCATAAAGAATAGAGAAAGAGATTATTCCTTTGGAGATGTGACAGCTAAGTTATCTGCACTTATATTACAACCAACACTCATAGAGAGGATCAAACAGGGCCAACAAGAATATACTTATTTGACTCAGATAAAGAGAGAAGTAGAAGAAGAGAAAAGAACAGAATTTTTTATTTCAAATGATAGAACTTTGAAGTTTAGAGGAAGATTGTATGTACCTGACCATGATGAAATCAAGAAAGAGATATTAATAGAAGCTCATTGTACTCCTTATTCAATTTCACCCTAGAAGCACTAAAATGTATCGAGATCTGAAGTAACATTATTGGTAGCTTAATATGAAAAAGAATATAGCTAAATTTGTGGCTCAATATCTGATTTGCCAACGGATCAAAGCTGAACATCAACGACCGGCTGGATTGCTAGAAACTTTACTGATTCTAGAATGGAAATGGGAGAAGATCACAATGGACTTTGTTCTTGGTTTGCCTAGAGTACAACAAAGGTTTAATTCTATATGGGTGATGGAGGACAGAATAATAAAGTCAGCATATTTTCTTTCTATTAATTGAACCTATACTATGGATTAGTATGCTCGATTGTACATACAAGAAATTGTTAGACTTCATGGTGTGCCTGTATCCATTATTTCTAATAGAAATCCAAAGTTCACTTTAGTTTTCTGGAAGAGTCTACATAATGCTTTAGGAACTAAGTTAGCATTTAGTACATCTAATCATCCACAAACTGATGGATAATCAAAAAGAGTGATTTAGACTTTAGAGGATTTACTTTGAGCTTGTGTACTAGATTTTCACAGAAGCTGGGATAAATATTTAGTGCATTGGTAGAATTTACCTACAATAACAGCTATCAATCAACAATTGAAATGGCTCTTTATCAAGTATTATATGGAAGAAAATGTAGGTCTCCTAACCATTAGGATGAAATTGGAGAAAGAAAACTAGTAGGTCCAAAACTGGTTCAACAAATAACTGAGAATGTAGAAAATATTAGAGCAAGAATAAGGATAGTCCAAGACAGATAAAAAAAGTATGCAGATAAGAGAATAAGAGATGTAAAATTCAATACTAGCGATCATATTTTCTTAAAAGTCTCTCCAATGAAAGGCGTGATAAGGTTTGGTAAGAAAGAAGAACTAAGCCCAAGGTATGTTGGACCGTTTAAAATTTTTGAAAGAATTGGAAATAAGGGCTACAGATTGGCATTGCCACCATCATTATCATGGGTACATAATATTTTTTATGTTTCTATGTTGACAAAATACATTTTAAATCCCTATAACGTTTTAAACTATGAACCTCTAGAACTGAGTCAAGATTTGATATATGAAGAGAAACCAGTTCAAATCTTGGATAAGAAAAAGAAAGAACTGAGAAATAAAACAATTCCTTTGATCAAGGAACTTAGGAGAAATCACACAGTAGTAGAAGCTACATGGAAATGGGAGGAAGAAATGAGAACCAAATATCCAGACTATTCGGTACATTAAATTTCGAGGATGAAATTTTATAATGAGAAGAGAATTGTAGTACCCAAAATTCTCACAAGTGCATTTTGCAAATAATAAATATTATTGCATCTCACATTCATATCTTCGTATTTAATTTCAAATAGAAAATGCCGGATTAAGTGCTAAATATGATTATTAAAGATTATTACTTAATTGAGTAACTAGAATTCGTAAGTTTTCTGTGCAGCGAAAGGCCACTTCTCAAATCTTAGAAGAAAATTGATGTGCTTACGGATAAAGATTTTCTTAAATTTAGTTAAAATAATTTTATCTTTATTTCAAAAAAAAGATGGATTACAAGGTCATAGTAACACTTGAGAGCAAGCACTACACTTATAAGTTAGATTATAGTGAACTTTTATCTTTGTTGTGCATTATCTTCTTTGTCATACATTATCTCCTTGTTGATATTTATATTATATATATATGAGGTAATTTATTTAAGTTCAGGTCCTCTTAAATCCTTAAACCGACATTAATTTTTTTATGAATGAAGTCACCGCTTCCGATTTTAACTTGTATTGTTACCATATATCCCACCGACCTTTTATTTTAAAAACCCCAACTCAAAAGAACTACCTATATTCTATATCCTCTTATTCGTACATGTTCTACATATATCAAAATTCTCTACTTTCAACTCCATTAATGACCATCTTGGAGATAATTCTCTCTAGCTTGGAAAGGTGAGCTATTGCCTTATTTTATATGTGTTCTAGATCTCATGTTTGTGTACATATACAATTATACGTATATACTTTTATTTTATGCTTGTTATCTTGTCACTTTTTACCAAAAAGGCCCTTTGGTATATATAGATTGAATATGTGGAAAACAGCAACTAAACTATCTTGAAGGGAAATAGAATTGATGTACTGAATTGACAACTTGTCGATTTGTAGAATATTTATATGAATGTTTAGAGAGATTTTTGTACGTTAATTATGGTCATGGTCATAAGTTTAATATTTCTCATATATGTATATATATGTACTAGTAGAGCTTTTCTTTATTGATATGGGATTATATCTATATGTGAATATTGTGTCAGATTGTAAGTACTGTACGACAAGGTTATTTATACTCAGAAGAAGATATGAGAAGAAAAGAAGTGTTCAGTTCCGTGTTTTTACGGTGAACCAAATTTATATAAAAAAAACAGAATATTTGTTTCATCATGATAAAGAATTTTGAACTTCTTACTGACCCTTTAGCACTTTCTATTTAGGTGTTTGTATACAAAGGAAAGTAATATTGGGAATGTATCCTCTCCAAAGCATATTCTATCATGTAATAAATATTTTCTGGAATTAATAAAATTTGTTAGATATTTTCATTATATCTTTTGCATATGTATGATTGAATAAAAGTCCATTTAATTAGATAATATGTATCTTTGTGATCACGAGATAGATTCACAGAAGATATCGATACAAGTTATTTTGTAATTAAATAAAATTGTTCGCAGTTAATAAAATAAAGTTCGGCTCTTTATTTTAACTGTTGTAAATTTATTAAGTAATTTGTCTTAATTACATATGGATTTACTAATATAGTTAGACTACATTGAACGAATCAATTATGAGATTTAATAGACCTCAAATAACTGTCAGACTTATTAAATCTCATTTGGCATTGATAATACTTTATTCTCAATCCTGAGTTAATTATAAGTTCATGTTTGTTTATACTGCAACATTTGAGTTACTAAAGGGTGCAACCCTAATTGAGGGGTTAATATTCTCAGTAACTTGATGGGAGGTATTTATGGACAGTGATACTTATAGATTGATAATATGGAATTTGAACATACATATCCCTTGACGGATTTTCGGTACTTGATCTTAGAATTCTCTGGCCAGAGTGTGTCAACATATCTAATTAATATGTTGAAAATGATCTTTAGAGAAAACCAGTAAGAATCAAGAAATAAAATATAATTAAATTGATTAGACAGTTGAGATGTCAATTTAATTATTATATGGTACAAAGAATTAGAGTATAGATGTCAATGCGGCATGGGCTAATTATTACTAGTGTGATAATATCCGTAAAAATACCATTTAATAGTGGAGTGCAATTCTAATCTTTTAGTGAAGTAGATTTAGAATTTATAATTGGGCCGATTAATTTAAGGCATAATTGTGGGAGCCACTATTTTATGAGCCCAAAGATCCCTGGAAAAGCCCGTAAATTCGGCTGTACCGCTACCGGTCCAATTGATGCAACCAAAATAGTAGTTGGGCCTCACAAGTCCAAGACTGTACAAGCCTAGCCCGGTAACTGGGCAAAGGTGTGTGGCACTGTGCCTTGAGATTTATAATTTACTACAAGATGGATTATTTGAATTTTAGAAATTCTAAATTATTGTAATAATTAATTTGGAATAAAATTCAAATAGATAGTCTATCAGTAAAAATCTATACGTATTATTTTGTGTTAGCCAATTTGATTTAGTAACTGTCAAGATAATAGAAATAAATATCTTTTATTTAATTTCTTAATTTGAATTAAGAAATCTGGATAAATAAAGGATAGATATTTATTTGAATTAATTTCTTATTATCTTAGGAATTAATTATTATTGGAAAGTATTTTGAAATTTGAAAATACATCTTTATAGGGTGTTACACGTTTTTAGCAGAGGATCTCTCTGGCCAAAAAAATGTGTAGAGCAATCTTACTAATAAGGGATTGCCCTGGTACATTGAATCTGGACAAATATTTTTTCTACTAGAAAATAGCTGTAAAAGAAAGATGTCCAGGAATTTTTTGTACAGAAAAAGAAAAGTTACGTAAGAATTTCAAAGTGAGAATTTTTCTCTGCATCAAGAGAAAAATAACTTTCTAAGAAAAATAAGAGCGTACAGTTTTTCTTGAGAGTTTTGAGTGATCATAATTCTCTAGATAAAAAAGAAAATCACGTAGATCAATTAAAAGCTAAGTGACAATAAATTCTTCTTGTTATTGTGTTAGATTTTAATTTCTTATTTCCGGGTTCTAATCATTTTTCTTGTAGCGTAAAAAATAACCACGCACCAAGTACGGTATAGAAAACAGGTCATAGTTCGGAAGACTTTGGGATGGGATAACTCGCATCGTTCTTCCGTCGGCGTCGGTAATGGTCTTCAAGAGATTAGATCTTTTTTCTTCTAATTTTACGAGTACGATCTTGTTGTTTCCACTGCATTATGTGTTTTTGTAATTTTAGATTTCTATTTTTTTTTGAAATCTATGGCTATCACCTCATATGCTATTGTAATATCTAACAAGTGGTTCCAGAGCCGACTCGTTTAAATTATTAGGAAAAGCATGAAATCTTGATTAGGATCGTTCTTTCATGTATGTATTATGTATATGTTAGATGGGTGGCGCTTAGGTTCTATGTATTTTTTCATGTTTATATAAATGGATGGATGTTTATTTTTTAAAGCATATTAATGGTTTGTCCCAATCCATAGTAGAGTTTTCTTTGTAATTTTTTGTTGGTGGATGTAATAAAAGGGGGTAGTCAATTTTCACCATGTTTCCCCTTTTGATTTTAAATTTTACGTTCTTTAAATTTCTAGAAAAATTGTAAATCTCTCTTTGAGAGATACAAGATTTTTTGCAAAGTTGGAGATCCACCACGAGTCGGAAAAGACAACGGCACGAGACGGCGTGTGACGGGATGCAAACGGCGCCGAAAGATGCCAAAGACAGGCTGTTGCGACTGCTGAAATTTTCCAGCAGTAAGCAGGCCAGCGTGTGGACCAGCGGACCAGCACCTAAGGAGCTAGCCCTCTGGCCCAGCATGCTGGCCATTGGGCCAACTGAAGTCAGGCCCTAGCGTTAGCTTGGGACCTAAAACACATGCAATTAATTGCGAGGAAATTAGATATTATACAGTGTTTCTGAAAAAAATTTGAAAAATATGGTGGTTTCCGTTTTTTAAGGTATGGAACAGTTTTTATTAGAAAAATATCGTTTTCTAAAAATTATTTAGAAAAATGCTATTTTTTAAAATAGTAACTAGTTTTTGGTGACCAATTTCCAGAAACTGGTAATTAGTAATCAACAATATTTATAACTAGTATATAATTGGTAACCAGTAATCAGTTTCCAGAAACCGGTAACTAATAACTATTTTAAAAATAGTACTTTTCTAAATATTTTTTAAAAAGTGATATTTTTCTAATAAAAATCGTACCTTCACATCTGTTAGAAGTGATCATGGTGATGAGTTTGAAAATGAAGAAATAGAAGCATTTTGCTACAAAAATAGTTTTGATCATAACTTTTCGGCTCCTAGAACTCCATAACAAAATGGAGTTGTAGAAAGAAAGAATAGATCCTTATAAGAAATGGCACGAAGTATGCTAAATGAAAATTATTTGTCAAAATATTTTTAGGGCAAAGCGGTTAGTAGCACTTGTCATATTGTGAATAGTGTTATGACAAGGCCGATTTTGAACAAGACACCTTATGAGCTTTGAAAAGATAGAAAACCCAACATTGGCTATTTTAAAATTTTTGTCTGCAAATGTTTTATTTTGAATACCAAAGACAATTTGTGTAAATTTGATTCAAAATCCGATGTTGGTATTTTCCTTGTATATTCTACTACTAGTAAGGCTTATAGAGTTTTTAATAAAAGAACTTTGGTAGTAGAAGAATCTATACATGTTATTTTTGATGAGTCTAACGCTCTCCATGAGGAGAGAAAATTGGATGATGATGATATTGCAGTTTTGGAACCAAGTTTAAATGAGCCAAATGCAAATGAGAAGTCAAATGAAGAGAAAGGCACTCAACTACAACAATAAGATCTTAAGGAAGAAAAGGAAAGCGACAATGATAATACTCTCTCTCTTCCTCAAGATTTAAAATTCAAATATGCTCATCCTAAAGACCAAATTCTAGGTGATCCTTTACAAGGAGTTAAGACTAGAGCATCACTTAGAAATATTTGCAATAATATGGCTTTTATCTCTCAAATTGAACCGATAAGTTTTAAAGATGCCGAAAATAATGAATCATGGATTTTAGCTATGCAAGAAGAACTAAATCAATTTGAAAGAAGTAATGTGTGGGAATTAATTCCAAGACCGAAGGACCAATTGGTTATTAGGACTAAATGGGTCTTTAGAAATAAAGTAGATGAGCATGGGGTGATTGTGAGAAATAAAGCTAGATTAGTTGCTCAATGTTTCAATCAAGAAGAAGGTATCGATTATGAAGAAACTTGTGCACCCGTAGCAAGATTAGAATCCATAAGAATGCTCTTAGCATTTGCATGTCATAAAGATTTCATTCTATATCAAATAGATGTTAAGAGTGCATTTCTAAATGGATACACTTTAAAAGAAGTATATGTAGCCCAACCCCCTGGTTTTCAAAATCATAAGTATCCGGATCATGTTTTTAAATTGAAAAAGGCTCTTTATGATTTAAAGCAAGCTCCTAGGGCTTGGTATGTTAGATTGAGTAAACTTTTGGTTTCAAATAGTTTCACTATAGGAAAAGTGGATGCTACTCTTTTTATAAAGAAAAAGGAGAGAAATGATTTTAGTTCAAATCTATGTTGATGATATTATATTTGGTGGTATTAATGTGTCTCTTTGTGAAGAATTTTCTAAATGTATGCATGATGAGTTTAAAATGAGCATGATGGAAGAACTCAATTTCTTCCTCGGGCTTCAAATCAAACAAGGCAAAGAAGGTACTTTTCAATCAATTCAAGTACATCAAGGATATGCTAAAAAAGTTGTATATGGAGAACTCCGAATCAATGAGAATACCTATAAGCTCTACAATCAAGCTTGATAAAGACGAAAATAGTAAAGCAGTGGATATTACTAAATATTGAGGTATGATCAGCTCACTTCTTTACTTAACAGCTAGTAGACTGGATATAATGTTTAGTGTTTGTCTATGTACTAGATTTCAATCAAATCATAAGGAATCATATCTTAGTGCAGTAAAACGTATATTGAGATATTTGCATGGCACTATAAATCTAGGATTGTGGTATCCAAAAGGTACACACTTTAACATTACTAGTTTTTTGGATGCGAATTATGCCGGTTGTCAAACCGACCGCAAGAGCACTAGTGGCACTTGTCATTTTCTTGGTTATTCACTTGTGTCAAGGTTTAGTAAGAAACAAAATTCTGTTGCCCTTTCTATTACTGAAACTGAATATATCTCTGCTGATAGTTGTTGTGCTCAAATTCTTTTGATGAAACAAACTCTCATGGATTTTGGAATATAATATGAACATGTACCTATTAAATATGATTATACTAGTGCTATTAATTTGTCCAAAAATCAAATTTTGCATTCAAGTGCTAAGCATATTGATATTCAACATCATTTTCTTCATGATCATATCCAAAAAGGTGATATTATTCTTGAGTTTGTTTGCACAGAAAAATAACTAGCTAATATTTTCACTAAACCTCTTAACGAGGATCGCTTTTGCATGATTTGTAGAGAACTTAGTATGATTGATCTAAATGAAGTTCATTAATATTTTTTTTTTGTTTAAAAGTGGATTATTTTGTCTTGTATGCTTGATGAATTTCCCGTTTGATGTTGTTTTTAAAGTTGTTTTAAACAATTTCGTTGTTTGAAACTATTTTGGACGAAAAACTGCCAAAAACAGAGTTTTCAGCAGACCGAAAAACTTTTTTTGGTCTACTGAAAAATTGTCCCAGAAACAGCTATAGCTTCTGGAAGAATCGGCAGACTGAGTCTTTTTCAGTCTACTAAAATCGTACAATTCCACGAGTATTTCAACCGTTTTGACATTTTTCTTCGCCACTTTTTACATTCTCTCAAATGAAATCTCTCTTTCTCTCACCCTATTTTCATCTCTTCTCATTCCCACTTAATTTTCTCACCAAATATCTCAATTTTCATCCAACCAGAGCTGATTTCATCGCTTTTCCACACTTGATCTTTGGTTTTCACACTGATTTGCTTCAAAATCTAATTTGTTCTTCCTTCCAAACCCTAAATTCCGAAAAATCCCTTGTTTTTATGTCTCTATTTTCATCTCTTGATCAAATCGCTCCTAGAAGGGAAAACCCAAGGCGAAAAGGGAAGGAAATTCGTCCAGAGGAGCAAGAACAACGCACTAAAGCGCAGTTAGACACTCCTCTTCTTGAATTCCCTGCCCTCATGACCAGGTATAAAGAAATCTTTTCTAAAAAGAGTATCATTTGGGGTAGCACTTTCAATTTTAGGAATTTATCATATGTCAATTTTCCTAATAGTATTGAAAATATGGGATGGACTGAATTCTGCTCCATTAGGGAGACATGATATCGTAGGTTGGTTAGAGGATTTTATGCATGTGCTAACATCTCTAGGGGACAACATGCTATCTTTGGTTCCCTCAAGGCTATAGATTTTTCCACTACAAGTTTCCTATTACTAACACCTGGTCTATGATCGAAGATTTTGATCTTCAACAAGTCCTCACTACTACAAAAAAAGTATATGGGCAACATTTATTAAATGTTACATATTACATAAAGCAACACTTGATAAGTGTTATATTTTCCAGTGTTACTGAAAGTCAGGTGAATAAGCAACATTTATAAAGTGTTACAAAAAGAGTATTTTATGCAACAATTCTACTAGAAGTGTCGTGTAAAGTAGTCATTTAAAGAAAATTTTAAGAGATATTATGCAACACTTTTAAAAAAATTGTTGCATAATATCTACTTATATGCAACATTTATTCTACAAATGTTACAAATAGTTATCCACTATAGGTAATATTTGCAGAATAAATGTTTCCAAAAGATAATAATCTGGTGAATATTTTCCCTTTCCTAGATTAAAAATTAAAAACAGCCATTGCACGCAAAAAAATTTACAGATTCCACAATAATTTACATAGACACGAACACAATTCATATACAAAATTTTAAAAATACGATTTCTACTTAAGTACAAAGCAAACATTGAATATTTATAGTGTAAGTATCAAACTAAGTCACATATAAATATACTAATGCATATATACTAAGTCTAACCGTTCATAAAAACAATCTATAAATAGAATTAAAATATATTAATAGTGTCCAATTGGCCAGGACACTATTAGGATAAAAGAATTAAAATATAATATTAAAAACCCTCGACATCAAAATAAATATATTAATTTTGGGACTGGATTGACTTACATGAATGCGAGGCAAAACTGGGCCATTTAAATCCCTTATCCTTTGTTAAAGTTATGCACCTAAAACACACTAGGAAATCAATTAAAAAAAATAAAATCCATGTATTAGATAAAGAAGTAAACATAAAAGTTAAAGGCAAGTTTCACTTACATGTTTAAAATTTTGATACAATCATCACAGGTTCCTTTCCAATTAGATCAAAGAAGAGGACGGTCTTATTAAACTCATCGATCATAAGCAATATCCAATGATACCTACATAGAGTATATCAACAATCAAAATCAAAATTGTATTTGTGAGGTGAGGTTGACACTAGATTCATTAACAACCCAGTTTAGGTGAGATTGGTACCAGAGTTTAAACACTCTATGCTAGGCGTAATAGAGCCGAATTCAAGACTATTGTAAATGCGTGAGTGTGCCTAAAGAGAAAGCACTCTTTGTGTAAAAAGGACGGTTAAGCCCATTCTCTTGATCTGATAGTGCATAGCTCGAAGCGAGTTGCCAAGAGCTGGGAACATAGACAAACCGTCGTATTTGTTGAACCTGTAAAAATAGTGTTTGTATTTCTCTATCTCTATCTCTTTATATTTATTTATCTTGAGTTTGTACATGCAATTTATTTTATTTTACTTGTTGAAGTCTTTACATGCTAAATTTACTTGTTTGTCAAGAAAAGTTCGCAAAAATTTTTAAAACCCAATTCACTCCCCCCCCCCCCCCCCTTGGGTTAGCTACCTTGGACTTACAGTTTTCAATCAAATCTATGATTAGATCACTGGATAGCAGTAAAGCATATTCTCAAGTATCTTAGGAGAACGAGAAATTATATGCTAGTTTATTCAAGTTAGGACTTGATTCCTACTAGTTATACTGATTCTGATTTTCAATCAGACAAAGATACTTTAAAGTCGACGTATGGGTCAGTGTTCACTCTTAGTGATGGAGCCGTTGTCTAGAGAAGTGTTAAACAATCTAGCACTGTAGATTCCACTATGAAAATAGAATACATAGCAGCTTGTGAAGCAACTAAAGAAGCAGTCTGGCTCAAAAAGTTCTTTACTGATTTCGAAGATGTTACAAATATGAATACACCATTGACTTTATACTGCAACAACAGTAGAGCAATGGTGAATTCAAAAGAACTAGGAAGTCACAAGAGAAAAAAGTATATAGAGAGGAAGTATCATCTGATTAGAGAGATAGTACATCGAGGAGACGTGATAGTTATGAAGATAGCATCTAAAAATAACATTACTGATCATTTTACAAAGACGCTTCCAGCTAAGACTTTTAAGAGTCACATGAAAAGTTTAGGATTGAGAGACATGTCTCACATGTTTTAGGACAAGTGGTAGATTATTAGGGTTTATACCCTAAAAGTATGTATATTTTGGATATTTGCTGAATTAAAAAAATGACATTTTTCTATTTGAATTTGTGCATAATTTGTATGCTTTAAATATCAGAAAATCTCTAGTTTATTTATGTGATTATAAATTTAGTATATAAGTGTTTTATACATGAGGGTGAAATTTAGGGATAATAAAGTAAACATAGTTCGTAATAATTAATTAAAGTTTGGGATCTTTAATTAAATATTATTAGTATGCTCTATTAACATTGAGAATATAATAGTCTTATCCAGATTATTGATGTGTTGATATCACAATGGAAGTACTTTATATAATTCGATTATATAGGACTGGACCAAATATGATTTGAATCTCACTTGAATTCTGTTAACTGTTCAGAGTTCAAATAATGTTACTCGATGATCATATGTAGATCATTCTTAATTATCCTGAGTAGTTTTAGACTCCTATTTATAACATTATGTTCTTTAACATACTTGTTAAAGGTTCATTTTCTGAACAAATCGAAATACTTATATCTTGGGAGCATGATGAGACGAGTAGCTGGGAATATAGCTTATAGATATGGAATCCATTCCTTCCATTCAGAAGATAGAAAGATGATTCTCTTGTGTATTGATTCAGGACTTGAACAGTTTGAGTACTCAATTTATAATAGATTTATAAATTAACTATTCATTGGAGAATCAATGGCACACAGGGATAAAGATGTAATTGGAGAGGTAAAAGAAACATGACCTAGCTCTAATTATGAATTATCTATGCAGGATTGAACTACATATAATGACTAAATCGATGGACTGCTCGTTGCTTTTCAGAGAAAATTAATTATGTAGTTTCAAGAGTGCAATTTCAAATTTTTAGTGGAGTAATAGTGGAATTAATAAATTAGATAAATTAATTAAAGAGTTTAATTAATTTTCATAATTTATTGGAGCTTAAATTACAGGTCCATAGGTGTCCAATTCCACCTCTTACAAACACTGTACTGGATATTACATTATTTTTGTTACTATACACTTTGTCTAGATAAATAGTTTATCTATATGTAATTAATAGTTGTTATTAATGAATTAATTAATTAATTTTGAATTAATTAACTAATTAATAAAATTTATATAATTATCAGATAATTAGATAAATAGAAATTGAGAAACTTACTAAATTTGTTTTTGAGATATATATATTATTAATTAGATTAATTAATTTAAATATATATATATAAACTCACATTTTTTTTATAAAAAAAAAAGATTACGGTTTCCTATTAATAAAAATAACCAACGTTTTTTTTTTGAGTTTTATATATATATTAATTAATATGATTAATTAATTTATTAAATAGTTTAATATATATATAAGGTAAAACCCTAGCAGAATATATACGACATATTATTTTCTATAGAACTTCCACAACTTAGAGAGAAAAAGAAGAGAGTCTTCCTATTCTCTGTAGAACAAACTCTTGCAATCTCATGTGTCGAGAATATTGTAAGTACCTAAAGTGTGAGTTTAAGAAATTGTACGCAACTCCCACACTTTAATCCAGTTGTGCTTGAGGCTTGGATTGGATGATCATGGTTTAGAAGGCAGAAAAGCAAGGATCTACTGATAAGTTACAAGAGGTATTAGATCTATTCTCTTTGCATGTTCCCATTTGATATGAATTAATACTATGCACTCATATAGTCAATTACTTTGAGAAAATTTTTGAATGTTCTTGAGCCAATCTTCTACTATAATACTCGTTCTAAGAACCAGCAACATGAACCATGAATGTATATACACATTCTTTAATTGTTAAAGGAGAAAAATATTCGTTTTATATGGAACTGAAAATTAAATTGGAAAATACACCAGCATATATTATTAATGGAGAAAAGTACAACAAGCACAGTCGCTAGCTCAGTCACAGTATTCCCCTTATTGATAGCTCGTACCCTAATAACTTGCATTACATACATGCACATGCACGTAGTGCGTTGAGTATTAGGA
>JXTC01000090.1:1312-51861 GCA_002914845.1 Trema orientale | reverse complement strand
GGCCAGTCGCACGATTTTTATTTTTTTGGGGAACTACATTATTTGTTTTTCAAATGAGTTAATTGGGCTAGCTTTTTCTTTATTCTTTTATTTATGTTGTCGATTAGAAGGGATATTAAGTCCGTTTTAAATACTATATATGATGGAAAGAAAAAAATCCGGAAAATAATGACAATCTTTGTTTATGAGTTGTCATCTTTGTATCCATAATCAGTAATTTTTATTAGTTGCCTTGAGTACATGAGAAATTAAAAAAATGGTTCGCTGCACGATAGCTTGACAAATATAATCTTTGTGCAGTACTAGTTACCGAACATATTTTTATTTTTTATATTAAAAAACAAAAACATTAGTTATCAAACGTATTTTCGTTTTTTAAAAGAAAAAATAAAAAGTACTTATGTTTTGCATTTAACACGACAAAAAATAAAAATATTACCAAATGACACCATAACCCAATCTTTATGCAGAATAAACCACAAATTGATCACTAGTACAAGATCATACATCTATATTTAAAATCTCTTTAAATGTCTACCTCAATGTAAATAATAACCAAAAGACTCTCTACTAAACACAAAATCTGAATATATATTAATTATGCTGTAAAATACATAAAATATATTGAAAATAACTTCAAACATCTAGCACAATTCATCCAATTTGTACATAGAATGTAGACATTTGAAGAGATTAAAAGTAGAGGCATAATTTTGCAATATTAAACTTAAGAGTTTTTTGATTGAAAGAGATTAGTTTTATTAACTTATTGCTAATTACAATGTGAGAGATACAACCAAGACTTTCTACAATCTAGACGCTAGATGTTAAGAGAGACAAAGCATACTTAGCCAGAGAATGGGTTGCTTTATTTTCAAACCGCAGAATACGGCAACAAGGACCATCACTAGCATTAAGCAACAGATGAGAAATATCTTTGATAATTAAACACTCTTCAGAAAGAGTGTCTTTATTTTCAAACACACTTGAACAGTAGCAAGTGAGTCAGTTTCAATCGAAGCAATAGGAAAATAATTATCGACGACAGAAAGCAAGCTTTCTCGTATGGCTAGACACTCGACAATATAAGGATTGAAGTACCTTTAAGTTTGGAAGTCAAAGCACTAGCTACATTACCTGAAGCATCACGGATGACAACACCAACACCTACATATTCAATATTCCAATCCACAGCGACATCGACCTTGAGCTTTAAAAGGCCGAGTTCGGGTGGGTGCCAAAGCACAGTCTTAATAGGATCAGCCATGACATCAGTATCAAGGCGACGATTAGCTTCCTAAAATTGATAAAACCAATTATCTACATCTTCAATAACCAAATCCGGACTATAGGAAGTATTTCAATGGAATAAATTATTCCTTGCATGCCAAAGAAACCATATAATAGTACACGTAACTTCAAGGTAAGAAAAAACTTTCTCCATTAAAATCATCCACATAGGGCCAGTATGAAGATCGAATCTAAGTTTTTTCCATTATACCCCAACAAACTAAAGCATGCAAAAGAGTCTTTAAGTCTTCTCGGCATCGGAAGCATACAATGGAAAAAGAGACCCAGTGACGAAGGTAATTAAGGCCCAGTGAGGGTTAGAGCCTCCATTTAATATTTTAGTTCCTTTTCTAAGTTATATATATTTGGTATTAAATTAATGTATTAGACTCTCATTAACCCCCATAATAAATTAAAATAAATAAGATTATTAGTCCCCACAAAAAATAAAAATTATTTTTACCTTAGTGCAAGGCTACAAGCCCATCTCAATATCAATAGCTCTCACAAAACCTTTTTTTTATTATTTTTGTCTTATTATATTATTTTTTTTAATGGATGTCTTATTATATTGTTGACTCTTTGAATTGCTTTATATTTTTTTACCATTATTGTACTATTGTTATCGTTGTTTTATCAGTGAATTATTGTATTTATTTATTTTGGTGTAGCATTTCTCCTTCTTCCTCTTTTATGATTATTTATATCTTTTTATGAGTAATATTGTTGATTTGTTTGTATCCTTCGTATAAAAAATACTGGGCATAATTATAATTTTTTTATTAATTTTTATTTAAAGTTTATTGTAATTTAGCCACCTGTGCTAATAAGAAAAAAAAGCTCCTACTGCTATAAAATCCTGGCTCCGTCACTAAAGAGACCCCTCTCTTTGACAGATTATTAATAGTGGGAAAGATATTACGAGAGGACCTCCACAAGAAAATTTAAACTTTGCTAGAGATTTTTATTCTAGATAAAGTACTACCACATTCGCAAACCACACTCCATAGAAGGACCCTCATCATGCAAACTGTTCATCATACATTTGCAACCAGACTAAATTGAATATTGATCTTTTCTATCATAATGCCAAATTAGTTTGTCCTCATGGCGCTCCAAACTAAGAGGAATTCTATATATAACATCTTGACCAATCTTCTAGAAAACATTAATTCTCAGTCGCTTCAAAATTCCAACCACTATCATTCTCAGCAATAAGATCACAAACCTTCTAAATTTGTATATTTCTAGGGGAGGCAGTGATAAGGTGAAAAGAGCTAGGTCTTGGAATCCATGGATCATCAAACAAAGAGATAGATTGGCCATTGCCTATATGCCACTACAAACCCAACTTTAGAACATCTCTTCTGTAAAACCCCTTATTCTCGTAAGGATATTTTGGTCTTTGACCAAAAAAAAAAAAAATTAATATTTGATCTAATTAAAAAGTTTTATTGAATCCAGAGGCTAAATTGTAATTTATTTTGCGGATTTAGTTGTAGAGATTCTTGAACTGGAGACTTAATAGCAAAACTGAAAGTCTATTTATTGATGGACACGTGCCCCTCATTTTTCCACTCAGCTCACTCTTTCTCTCTCCTCTCCCAATCTCTCTCTGTCTCACGAAAAATCGGCAAGACACGCCGATTTCTGGCATTGCTCTGACGAGCATGCTCCCGGCGATGTTGGGCCACGTCCCTGACCGGCGTCGACAGCCCGTCACCCGACGATCCTCCCGCCGCAGGTACCGCCGCCTGAACGTCCGCCGTTCACCGGAAAAAGTCAAAAATCACCATGGCTTTCGAAACTCACCGGCGCCGATTATGGCGACGTTTCACCGCGAAAATGGTCGGGTTTGATTCGTCTTGTCACGATCTTCAACGTGGTATATATATCTTGACTCAACATTGTCCGGATTGAATTTTGCCGTTTTTGTCAATTTTGAGCTATTTTAGTTTTATATTTAAATTTGTCAATCCGACCGTTAGATCGTAAAATAAACCTAATATTTGTGATGTACTCATGAAAACAAGAGTTTTGATATATATATTGTCTATATTTGGTTATGGGCAAAAAAATCTAAACCTAACGGCTTAAATCCTCTCGATTTGCGTGCCGTGAGCCCGGGTTGGGCCCGAGCCTAAATCGGTTAAATTATGTGTCTAACCTAGGGTTTTTGGGTGTTCTAAATCCAGTGGTGAAGTCCGTTCTGAAGCTCTGATTGAAAGTTAAGTTTTCAAACCTATCGATCAAAGGTTCGAAAACGACGCCCCACCCTCCAAACGACACCCAAATGACGCCAAACTTTCTCCATAGCCCCGTAGCACTATTTGGATACTCGATTGAGGTAGGGATTCGATTACTTGATCTTTAAATTGGTTTAATTTTATTTTTTACATATTTTTGATAAATATGAAATTTCGTGAAATTATTTATAAAAATTGTGTTTACATCTGTTTTGAGCTGATTTGAGCTGATTTTATTGTGACGTGTCATATATACTATTTTAAATTATTTTATACAGGCCGTTGTAATGCCGAAATTTTTAGAAAATCCCAAACGATTTGAGAACTCAGTTTTGAGGACTAAAGTGGTTTGATTAAAGAATACTGCATGGTTATTTTGTGATGTTGTGGAAATGGTGCATATCCTGATTCTGTCATTCATATAGTATTTGCACGCATTCATATTGCATACATTGTTATATGTTGGCTTGAATAGATATGTACTGGTTTTGATGGATGTTTTACAATGGTTTGGAATATTTAAACCGTTGGACTATGATTTCCACGTGAGTTTTGTGAACTGTTTTGAATGGAATACTAACCATGCATGACCTTCAACGTGAGTATATTTCTTATGTATAAAAACTTGTAATCGAATTTCTACTGGGTATTTATGTGCTCACCTCCCCTACCTCCTCTCACTTTCAGGTGATTTATTTTAAGGTCATTGTTTGGATGGCTTGACAAGCTTGTTTGGTATATATATGTCGTTTCCCACATCTCTGATGGTTGGTTCCTATTCTATTTCATCTCTTCCTTTCCTTGTCAAATTTATTTAACCAATAATAGTGTATTTACTAAGTGGAAGTATGAGGACGATTTTGGCATTAAATTGAGTACTTAGAAATACAAATGATTTTATGTAAATTATTTGGACATTAGACCTAAGGTTTTAATTGAACGCTTCATTAAAATTCATGATTTAGTAAAAGTTTCCAAACTAATTATTTATAATTTCTCTCAATTTCTAAATGTAGATTTTCTTGAGAAATTAAAAGAAATGGAAAGTTTCATGATTTTTTAATTTACTCATTTTTTAGGACTAAAACCTAAAATTTCAAGTACTCGATTTTCTGAAATTTTAGAATATCACTATTTACCACTGTTTCAACATAAATTTGCTAAAAGTCAAAGACTTGAATTTCCGGTCGTGACATCTTCCCTATAGTATACTCTGCCAAATATAAAAAGGATACGAACCCAAAGATTCTTCTAAAAAGTTAGAGTGTTCGATATACTTACTTTTAAGAACACGAGACATAAGGGATTTTGGGAATTGAATAATACTCCAGCTTGCTTAGCCAACAATGCGCGATTAAAAACGTTGAGGTCACGAAATCATAGGCTACTATCCTTCTTCCCTTTACAACATTTCGACCAAGACCACCAGTGCTGACTTCGCATGTCATTTGAACCTCTCCACCAAAAATAAGCCATCATGGCATGTAGCTCGTGACACAATATAGAAGGCTGGCAGAAGACATCCATCGCATAAATTGGAATGGCAAGGATGATGCCTTTAATCAAAATTTTCTTCCCTTCAATAGAAAAAAGATCCCCTCTCCAAATTTGTAATTTCTTCCAAACGTGATTTTAATCAGATGAAAAGTATCTCTCTTCGGCCAATAAGAGAAGGAAGATCCAATTATTTATCATAACGGAGGCTTGCTTCAATACCCAAAATGTCTTAGATGGAGTTTTAGAAAGTTTCTTCAACATTAGGACTATATGTGACTTTTGACTTCACCATATTTATCATTTGGCCAGAGGCTTGAGATACTGATTCAAAAAAATTTTAACTGTGGCACTCCTCAATGTTAGCCTAACAAAAAATAAGACTATCAACGGCAAAAAAGAGGTGATTAACTCGTGGCCCATCCCGAGAGCAAGAGAAATCAGTTAAAAATTATTCTCTTTCAGCATACTGTAGCAATGCAGAAAAACCTTCCTCACAAAGGAGGAACAAAAATGGAGAAAGGGGACAGCCTTGTGGTAAAATCAAACCCGAAAGGTTTCTATCGATAATGAACGAGAAGCTAGTGGAGGGGATAAAATCTATAATAACTTGAACCCAACTATCACATGTTAGGAGATCAGTCTTGCGAAAGCGACAATACACAGCTAAAATACGAGTTGAGAAAATTTGGGTAAAATAAAAAAGATAAGGCACACAAAAGATTTAACGTGGTTCATCAATTTAAGATACATCCACGGACGAGGCTGTGAAGAATTTCACTATGAAAAGGAGATTATAACTCACTTCTCTCTAAATCCAAGGAGAGAATAAAAGAGCATCTCTCTCTTGAAATAGGAAAAAATACTCTCTAAATAATTTAGGAGAAAACAAATGAAACACTTAAGAGAAATTCCTAAACTTGAATTTTCTCCACTTCTTGGCGCCGCAACACCAAGTTACTGGAACTTTTGGCGCTGTGGCGCCAAATTGGCACTGCAGCGCCTAGTTCTGCTCAGTTCTTTCCATAATATTGGCACTGCTACTCACTGTTGAGACGTCGTTCGTCCATCTTTGCTTACGAATGATCGAAATTGCCTTGATTTAGCCTCAGTTTCACTTGAAAAGTCGGAATTCTCCTCTTAGTGACTTCTCCCCTGAAATATGCATCAAAAACTACAAAACACGTGAAAAGAGCTCAAAGACGAGCAATTCTTAAGCTCGAAAGAAAAGTAAAGATAAGTGTAAAATACACTTATCAAGCATCGTTAACTTGGTATAGCTGCCATATTGAGGTATTCAATTACCTGATTGTATATCTGTTTTGATTTATAATTGCATTAAAACTGATTTATGAAAAATTTTGATTTTATAATGATTTGATAAATTGTTGAAACGTGTTGGATTATACTCGGATTATACTGTGTGGATTTTTATACTTATTTTTACATTGTGATTATTGGATAAAATAGTGGTGTGCTGCCCATGTTACAGTAAATCCCAGGATAATACCAAGTGAGATTTTAAAGTGTGATTTGATTCAAGGATGCATGATTTTTGTGAATTGTTACATGTTCTACATACCATACGATCACACGCTTGAAATCTATCATTGCATCGTAATAGTTTAGATCGTTCGTGAGTTGTTGCAATGCTGGGTAAAAAACCTAGCCTCATATGCAGGTTTTTGGCTGATACACCTACGGGTAGTATCAGGATGCTGGGTACATCTGCTACAGAGGTATTATAGGGCCGTGATGGAAGGATGAGAGCTCACTCATATACTTGGTTGATTTATGACATGTACAATTATGTGGATTTGGCTTTAGTTTTGAATATGAGGTTATTCAGGATATCAATTATTTTATAAACTTGGTTTATAAATGGATTTTAGAAAAGGTATTAACCATGCAGGTTTAGTAAAAATTGCATCCATTCAAAAAGATAATTAAATTACTACTAAGCATGTGAATGCTCATCCCCTACTTCTCCCACTTTTAGGTGTTTGACTATTTGAGGTAGTCGTCATATATTAGGCAAAATTAAAGTTATGCTTGAACAAATAAAGCTTGATAGCAGGCACGGGTGGTGCCACCACAACTAGTATATACGATGGAATACGACTATTTAGTTTTAAAAAAAAACAAAAAAAGACGAAAAACTAAAAATGAAATAAAAACAAAATACCCATAATTAACATTGAGAAATAATTAAGTTTAGACATTTTTTTCTCTTACCTTCTCAATAACGTCATGTGAAATTACATTATGAAGAATTTAATGCGAGCTCCTTCTCACCTATAATGAAAATCGGACAACAACAATAACGTAAGAAAATATTAATATATAGTGGATAGAAACTCAAAATATAAAAGAATTACCTCCAGAAAATTTTATTATTCTTCAATTTTCAAATCGTGAAAAAAGTGAGAAAACATTTTGACCTATATATATTAATCAAATAACATATACGATATAAAATTCCCTCCAAAAAGAAGAGCGAAAAAAAAAAAAAAAAAAAAAAAAAACTCCTCCCTCCAAAGAGATGAAGAAAGTCCATATTTCGTGAAAATTGAAAAACTGAAAAATAGGATATAGAGTAATACTGTAATGAGTGAGTTTTTGATCTGTGGAACAAACTTCTTTATAAATTTTTTATTTAAAAAATATGTAGTTAATTCAAAAAGATTTCTAAGGTCTATACATGTACTACTACAAAAACAGACAATCAACGTGGTTAAAAAACCGCCATAATTAAAGATTTCACGGCAGTTGATAACCACAGTAAAAGCAAATGCCGTTAAAAAACTACACATGTAACGATGTTTATCAACTGCCTTGAAAGAGGTATCAATTACAGCGGTTTCCGTATAACCGTCGTAATCTAAAAGAACTGCCATAATTGATATATCTTTCACAGCGGTTACAATCGCCATTATTGGGTCTATGCGGTGCCTTTTAACAGCAGTTCACGTGGAACTGTCATTAGAGGCCACCCCAAGGGAAATGTTTTTTCCTTCCCCAGGGGTAATTTACAAAATCCACATAATAAAAATCTGCATAAACAGTCTCATTCGACTTTTGCAATATCTAGACCCAGATAAATTCACAAATAAATGTATATAACTAAAGTTCTATTATATAAATAAATACAACACATAAAATCAATCTAACATAATTAATTTAATTCAAAGTTAGACTAATCTATCTAACATACATAAAATTAACGAATTAGAAATATAACCTAATGCTTGAGCATATCACTAACACTTGCAATATAATTCCGATGAATTATACCAATAACTAAGTCTAAGAACATAGTCTAACCAATTGAGACTAATCATAGATGATTAGTTATAGTTACGGTCCATTCTTCACACATTTCATTGATGTCGTCCACTGAATAATTTTCTTGGCCGCAACACTATAAGTTTATAAACACAAATCAAATTTAGTAACTAAAAATGACAAGTATACGTGTGAACTTAAATACTTTTAGACAAATAAAGTAAAGTACCAAGATACTTACATTTGATCCAATGTAATCCACTGAACTATTATCCTTTACCGAGTCTCACATCATGCGCAAGACATAAAAATCACACTCCACATAATTGGGTTGAGATAGACACTATGATTATAATGAGAACTATATATAGTTAAAATATATAAACATCAAAAGATTAATAAGTATATATTATAATCGTTATAGATCATATCTTAATTGCATACCACCTTGATCGTTGTCCTCTTTTTTGCTTGTCGGCCCTTTATTCCTTAGAATGCACTAAAAGAAAACACATGTCATATTACTAATGGATTAATTAGATAAACATATGTGAAGTATATTATATTATAAACTACACTAACCAATTTATGAGATTTTGGGCATCCTGTCTTGGTCGTTGTCCAAGTGGATCAAAGAAATAAATATTTTTTTAGGCCACATTAATCACCATCAACATCCAATGTTACCTATTCAAAACAATGTAACCAATTATAACTACAAAAAAAATATAAACAACTCAACCATATAACATTTTTGTGAAAGAAAGATAATATTTACCCATGATTATAAGGAGCTAACAATAGCATTCCTTTGCTTGGTACATGGAGTCTTTGTGCAAGATCACGAGGATGACTATCATTCTTCGCATCGGGAACTTTAGATATGACAGCTGGATCAATAAATTAAAATAAGTGCAATCATTCCAAATTCAAGAGTTCATGGTATAAATACCTAATTAGAAACCAAAAATATATTATGTTACTATAAATTAAGAAAATATGCAATATTTATATAAAAAAGAAAAAGAAAACATATTAGTGTACTTACTTGATATACACCAAGATGCATAAAGCACAAATCTCTTGGAGAAGAGAGAAATGTATTATGTCCTTCGTTCCCACATAAAGTTGATGCTCTTCAATCCTGCATGTCTCTTGTTCTATTAGTATTGTAACATTGAAGTTAATATTGAATTTTGAAATCGTTGAATATAAAGATTTCAATATTGGGGAAAGATAAGGAGTTTGTGTAGGCAACTCCGAATGCACGGGCCTAGCACTGGATAATAATGAAGGAATCTCTTCTTTCTGTTAAGGTCGAATCAATAACTGTATGGGCGGTGACACATTTTTCTTCCTTTGTGGCTATATTTTAATTAGTTAGAATGATATATATTGTATTAAAATAGTTGAGTAAAAATTTGAGAATTTACCATATCATTCCTAAGTAGTACTAGATACTTAGGCCAAGATACTAGTGTATCAATTGCATTTATAAATAGGAAGATATCGGCAGATGGAATGGGAATTGAGAGGACCGCGTACTTGTTGAACACCTCTTTGATTAAAACTCGAATATAATCCTTGCCTACATCTATCCCATGAACCGTAGTTGCTCCAGCATTCACAATGAAACTAGTGGCAACTATCGTGTTATCTAGTTCTACCATCAACCTACACGGTGTATACTACAAATTGAATATATTAATATAATTATATAATATAAATATAAAGAGATAGAAAAGCTATACTAGTATAGTTTTTACCGAGATTGGTATTGCACTATTGTCTTTTACTTCAGGCATCATGGCATAAAATTTAGGCTCTTTGAGATTATCAATATCTATTTCGGCATCTTCAACATCAATTTAGGGCTCATGGACACCAGTTTTTGAATTCCTTTTTCTAAGTGCACTGATGGATTTCAAAATCATATTTTGAAACTTGATAAATTTTTGTTGCAATGTAATCTCTTGGTTTTGGAGGCATTCTTCATACATTCTTTCTAACTTACTAATTTTTTCTCCCATGCTTTGTCTCTTTGTCTCTCATAGTGAAATTGGTGTTCTTGTAATTCTCTTAGTCCCCCACTAGGCCTCCTGAACACTTCTCTTTGTGCTACAAATTTACCTTTACCTCGAACACGACTCGGGTGCTTAGGGGTTCCTAATCTTGAGTAAGAATGTCATTGGATCCAATTTCAATGATCTCTCTCTTGTCTCGTAGCTCATATAATACATCCTACAAAAGTAGTAAACTCATTATTTAGTTAATCAAATTTTCAGTTTAAAACACCAAAGTACGTATAATAAATAGAACTTACAATTCTTTCATCTTTATCCCTTATACTATCATCTACATGTTCATTCTCCTTTTGGATTTTGTCTGGATTTTCTCTACAGCTTAGCACACTCAACTGGATGTACACTTCCTTCTTCTTCTTGCATTTCTCTTTCCAATCTTGCAAACAACTTACGAGAAGTACGGTTTAGATATTGTTGTTTTATATGTCTTTCTTAATTTTTCTTCCTTAACTCTAGAAAGTTAGGATCCATTCTTGATCCAACAAAGGCCTTCTATTGTTTATCAGTGATGTAACAATTACTTATGAGTGGAACTACTAATGCATCTGGATTTTTTGCAGCCTATACAGCATCTTCAACCTCCTAACATATTTAATAGTCAATGATGACTTGTGGTCATGCCATTTCTTACTCACCGATGACCACACATAAGCTCTATTATTCTGATTATCAATTTCCAGGAATGTACTCTACAATAAAATCAAACAGAATATAAATTAGGCCATATGATAGCATAAACAAATAAAGTGTGATATGAAACAAGTTAGTAGATAACTTACTCTCAAGTCGTCCCATATGACCGTGTAAACCTCCTCTGGAACATTAGGTCAGTCAGGTATAGTAATCGGAACTTTGGTAGGAGCTAACCAACCAAGATATGACTCAAATCCCGATGCCCAATACCCAAACTGATTGGCCCAATGCGTTCCACTCTAAAGGAACTAGTTCTCCGCTATTTCTTATTTTGATGATTTCTTTACACTGTGTAGCCCCTCTTTTTGCCTTCTTCTTTTGATGCTCTATATGGTCCTCATCTGAATGGTCTTCTATAGACCTAAACAAATAAAACAAAACATTAGTAAACAGAATAATTCTTATTAATTAATTTTTTCAAGTAGTGAAAATAAACACATAATACAACATATACATATTTAATTCACCTTATATTATTTTGTCTCGACCAATATTAATCCATAAACCATTACTATCATCCCGAGAATATGACTCTGTAGTTCCTTCTACAATATTGAAACCATCAATGTCTCCCAAAGCTACATCAATTGTGTTAAGCTCATCAAGTACTTCAACTTCAATAAGATCATCACTGCTTCTCATGTTTCTTAGTTCCGTGGAAAGTACTACAGACCAATCATTATCTAATGGGTCAGTAATGTAAAATACTTATTTTGCTTGTGAGGCTAAAATGAAGGAATCATCTTTATGACCTACTCTCTGTAGGTTAGCAAACTTAAAGCCCAAATCATCCATTTTGACCTTATGATTACTTTCAACCCAATCATATTTAAAAACTGAGACCCTAATGATATTCGAGCTCCCATATCTTTTTTAGTACTCCATAGTATGTCATACTTCCTTCAATAGGGTTCTTATCCTTATCATTAGCAAAGTACATAGTTTATGCAATAATACTAACTCCACTATTCTGATTAGCTCGCATATCATCATGAGACTTAGTGTTAAGACGTCGACCATTGATAATATATGTCTCATGCTTAGTAGGCATAATTGTGGGACCTTTCGCAATCTATTTCAATTCTTCAGATACTTTAGTATTTGGATTGGCCAAATCAATTTCAACCTTAATTATAAAAAAAAAAACAAAAATATAAAAGACTCATCGTTAGTATGCATACATTTTATAGATAAAAGAACTAACTATTTCATCTTGCCTATACCTTTTTTCTTAACCAGTTTGCGAATGTCCTATGATGTTCTTATTGTATCCATTTTTCTCTCTTTGAAGGATTTTCTGGTTTTACATATTGTAAATGGTCACTGCATATACAACCATTTCTTAAGAATCTTATTGCAACAACTAAGATCATCAATAAATTTATGAATCAAATAACTTAGTTGTACTTACTTGATATAAGGATGAACCTCTGCTGTATTTTCTAGCACAATCCTATGAGCTAGCTCTAAATCTATGCGATCAACGAGAGTGGGACTAGCAATATCTACCCCTTTGCTTTGAAATTCCACTGTCTGTCGAGGTTTCAGAATACCAATATTTTGAGCATGACCAATATACTCTGAATAAAATTCTACAGTTTCTTCAATTATGTAACATTCAACTGTACATGCCTTAAGACGATTCCGATTTCTAATATAACCCTTGTAAATTTTCATTAATCTTTCAATTGGATACATCCATTGCAAATAAACTAGGCCATCTAACTTAATTTTCCTTACTAAATGTACAGTTAAATGAACTATAATATCAAAGAACGACGAAGGAAAATATGGCTCGAGAAGACACAATATAATGACAATTTCTTTTAGTAGTGATTCCAACTTGGTTACATCCACTGCTTTAGCACAAATAGCATTGAAGAAAAAATATAATCTCGTGATCACGAATCTGACAGGTTGCGAATGTTTGAGGAATAAGTATCCGGAACTTTTATATTGGCTAAAGTCTCTCATATTTGATGCTTCTTTTCTTCTGTCAAATTTAAAACAAGCTATCAGTAAAAATGTTCGCTTCTCACCTAATTTAGGTTCTAACTCTTTTCTTACTCCTATTTCCATGAGATCAAGACGAGCAACAATACCATCTTTTGTTTTTCTGGGTATGTTAAGCAAAGTCCCAATAATACTATCACAAATATTCTTCTCAATATACATGACATCAAGATTGTGCCGCAAAATATTATACTTCTAATACTCTAACTCAGAGAAAATAGATTTCTTTTTCTAACAGTCACTCTTTATTTCTTTTTTTTCTTTGTCTTGTGTCATTTTCCCCTTTCCTTTCTTATTTCTTTGGCTCTTTTCTTTCACAATTTTTCCAAATTTGTTAACTATTTGACTAACTTGTTCAAAAACTTCCTCACCACTTAATGGACTAGGAGTATTTTCCATCTCCTTTTTCCCATTAAAATGCTTCGTATATTTACCATAAGCATGATCAAGAGGAAGGAATCGTCGATGTCCTATATAAGCTTCTTTATTACAATGCTTCAATCTTATTGCATGTGTATGCTTACTACATATTGGGCATGCTTTGTAACCCTTTACACAATACCCGGACAAATTACTATATGTAGGGAAATCATTAATTGTCCATAATAGTACCGCCCTCAAATTAAATCTCTCTTTTTTTCTTGCATCATAACACTCCATCTCATAGACTTTTTAAATCGTCTATCAACGGTGCCAAATAAACATCTATATCATTCTCAGGTTATTTAGATCCCGAGATTAACAAGGTGAGCATTGTAAATCTTCTCTTCATGCACAACTAGGGAGGAAGATTATAAATAACAAGTATAACTTGCCAACAACTATAACTACTACTCATTGAACTATGAGGGTTTATGCCATCAACCGAAAGACCAAGTCTGAGATTTCTAGGATCTTCTTTTATTATTGGCCATATGTCATCTATTTTTCTCCAAGTAAGAGAATCTGCTGGATGCCGAAGTTTTCCATCTTTGATTCTTGCTTCATTATGCCATATCAAATTTTTAGCATGTTCTTCATTCTAAAATAACCGTCTAAATCGAGGAATGGGTGGAATATACCACAATACTTTCGCTAGGACCCCTTTCTTCTCTTGGTTAGAGTGTTTCATAACTTTCTATCTCAAACTTTTGCACACGGGACAACTACTTGCATCTACAAACTCTTTGCGGTACAATATACAATCATTTGGACAACTATGTATCTTTTCATACTCCATCCCCATTGAGCATACTGTTTTCTTCGCCTCTTATATAGAAATAGGTATGTTGTTATTTTCTGAGAATACCTCTCCTAATACTGAAAGTAATTGAGAAAATCAACTATCGCTCCACCCATTACGAGCTTTTAAATTATAAATTCCAACCAAAAATGACAACTTCGTGATTTTTGAACCTGGATAAAGATCTTTCTCTGTATCCTCTACTAATTTCATGAATTCGTCCGGACGAAGCAAAGTTTTCTTCAATATCATTAACCATATCTACCGAATAATCTTCGTATTCCTTGGAAACATATTCCTTTCGAGCTCTTTTATTAGGGACATTTTCTTCACGTGTGGGTTCTCTATGCCATATCCATCTCGTATAAGATAAATCTATTCCATTAAAAAAAAATGTCCACTTACGTCGATATTTCTCATATAATTAATGTTACCACACTTAACACATGAATATAGAGTCATATTAGGATCTACACCATTTTCTTTGGCATATCTTAGGAAATGTGCAACTCCATCTTCATACTCTTTTGACAATCTACTATTTGTCATCCAACTTTTATCCGTTACTAATCATTGAAATTCAACAGAGTTTTCGCTTAAATATTGACTAACCCCCTGCAAAAAACAATGCACACCACCAATCTATACTTAAAACCCAAGACAGTATATCACATTTCAACTTTGTGGACCTCCAAATTCATCTCTTTTAATATTTTGTATTAAATTAACAAAGTTAGTAACATATCAACTAACTAATTTTGTTAATGCTTAACTTTTTTCAACTAAGAATTATGTAAATTCTAAATATTATCTATCTAAAATTAGTAACTATATAATCTATCAAATAAATAATAATATACACATTACACATATAATAAAATTACATAAAATTAAGCAACATTGAGCAATTCATGACAATGTGGTCACATTAACAAACTATAATTGTTAATGACTATTAACAAAAATATATAATAACATACATTTCATTTCACTTTTTATAATTAAAAAAAATTTTGGATTAAATAAAAAAATAAAATAAAATTACCTCAAAGTGTCCTAAAATCCAACAATACACCAAATTTGATGCTAGACTTGCTATATCCGTTCAAATTAGAACCTAATACAATCAAAAACTACACAAAATCACAATCACATTTGACATAAAAACAGTTCAGATTAAATAAAAAATTAAAAAACAAAATACCTCTAAGTGACCTAAAATGCAACAATACTATAGATTTGATGCTAAAATTGATATTCCCGACCAAATTAGAACCTAAAATAATCAAAAAATACACAAAAAATAATAATATTACACATTACTTGGGAATTGCAGCGGTTAATCGTAAAATTTTCTAAACAAATTCTAGGTTAAAAAATTGTTCAAATACAAACAAATCGTAAAAAATTCAAGCATATAAAGCTTACCCAGGTCGAATGAAACGATTTGAGCTAAATGGAGGTAATTTTAGCTAGAAAATGGGCCAGAATAGGAGCTGCCGTGTGCAGAGGAGCGGAAGAGAACGAGTTTAGGGGCTGGAAGAAGGAGGGGAAGAAGAAGAAGTCGGCCCTCTTTAAATGGTCTTTAATGGCAGTTCTAATGGAGCTGTCGTTAAAGCCGTTTAAATCACATTCTCGGCAGTTCCGATCCAACCACTGAGAAAAAGTTTTTATAAAAATCAGCCTTTCTCGGCGGTTGGACTGAAACTAGCGAGAAAGGCCTTATAACGGTGATCCTCTATGAACTTAAATGCCAGCCATTAAATCTATCTTTTTTTTGTAGTGGTGGTATTTTTTTTTTTTCTTCGATAAGTTTAAGCTATTTTCGGACGTGTAAAAAGAAAAAAACAAGAGAATAATTAAGGGCCTAATTGGTTTTTGACTCATATTCATTTTTATGATTTCAAAATCTTTAAAACTTAGGATTCTTGATTGATGCATATAAGTATATATCTTATACGTGTATTTTAAGCATATATAAATATGTGCTTTTGGAAAATACTTGTTTTCCTATGTATAAGCATATATCTTATACATGTAATTTGATTAATATATATATATGTATGGTTCCGAATCCAATAGTTTTTTTGTTCTTTTTTCACTATTGATAGGTATTTTTTTTAACTATTGGATCTTGATCTAACGGCTACTATAATTTGAGTAGTTAGAAAATTAAAAAATAAAAAAAATTACACTTTGTTTAATATTTATCTTTTTCTACTTTTTACTATGAAAAGATATGTGTGGTCAATTTTAATGGGGTAAAACAAATACCTATAGATAGGTAAAAAAACATTACTTATTGGATTGGTTCCAATGTGTATAGATATCTATTAAAAAAAGGAAAAAAAATATAAGGAAAAACTACAAAAAATACCCTATGATTAGAGTGTTCTACGAATTAAAATATTAAGAAATACCAAAAAGGAAAAAAAAGGGTTAAATTGGAGAACACTCTAACAATGTATAATTTGTTGTTGGTTTCAAAGTCTTGTTCCCCGGTTTTTTTAATTGCAACTATTTACGTATTTTTAAGTATGATAAGTCAAGTCGTGCATTTTCGGTGTCCTTAGACTTTCCCTTGATGCTAAATATTGTACCAACCACAGTATCACATATATTTTTCTCAATATACATCATATCTAAGTTATGTCTCAACTTTAATTTAGGCCAATATTATAACTCCCAAAAAATAATTTTACGCCTCTAGTTTGTTATATGCCTATAACCTTCTTCATTCATTTTTTCGTTATCTGCCTTCAGAATATTGCCATTTTTACTAGGCCTACATTTTCCACAAATTTTCTAATTTAGTCAAGATAACATCCGTTAATAAAATTCTAGGGGGACCATGTCTTTCAACTGTACCATCATACTCCTTATAATTGTGCCATTGGTGGTTAGGACACAAATATCGACAATGTCCCATATGACAAGCCTTACCCCTTATTCGAAATGAGGATGTATCATCCTCACGTATGGAACATGCCTTATACCCTTAGGTGCTATACCAAGATACAGTGCTATAAGCAAGAAAATCATTGATTGTCTATAATACTACAACATGAATCTTAAAGTAGCTTTTGTCGATAACAGCAAAAGTTTGTACATCCTTTTTCTCAGAGTTCTTTTAGTTCATCGATTAAGGGTCATAAATAAACATCTATATCTTTTCCTAGAGCATGATGTCCAGGAATCAATAATGTCATCATTAGAAATTCTTGTTTCATACATCTCTATATATGGTGGCATGTTATATAGCACTAGCATCACTGGCCACATACTGTATGATTTCGATAAATCCCCATATAGACTGACCCATCTGTTGCAAACCCTAACCTAACATTTCCTGCTTCATTTGAAAAATCATGGTATTGTCTATCGAAATCCTTCCGAACCTCTGCATCTGTTGGTTGTCGAAGTACGCCTTCAGTATCAACACATTTTGCTTTGTGCCACTTCATATTAGATGATGTACATCTTGACATAAAAAGTCATTGTAGACGTAGAGTTATAGAAAAATATTTCATCTTTTTGTGTGGTATCTTCTTCCCTTGTGTTCCTTGGAATTTGTATCTTTCATGTCCACAAATAGGACACTTTTCAACATCTTTATTTTCTTTCCGATATAACACATAATCATACTCGTATACATGAATTGTCTCATACCATAAACCAACATCACGTAGCATTCACTTTGCCTCGTAGAGACCACGGAATGTGATTCCCCTAAGGAAATGCATCACAAAGTAGCTGGAGCAATATGTCAAATGATTTATTGCTCCAACCACTCAACACTTTTGTACGCATTATTTTAACAAGAAATGTTAATCTTGAGAACTTTGTGCATTCAGGATACAACTCTTCTTCTACTTCTACAAACAAGTTAGAAAATCTATTACCCTCATTGCTTATGTACCCAAAAGTACTCTCTTTAGAGTATTGTCGAGCTAAATCATCAATTGCGGGTATCATATCATCATCATCTATGTCATCATCAATACCATCATGATCGTCATTATTGTCATCATCATATGCTCTATTGTCTTCTCCATCATTAGATTTAACTTCTCAAAGATCATTGTTTCTATCGATATTATTTTTCCCGTGAAATATCAACTTAACATATCATCTAGAAAACTCTTTTATAAAGACGTGATGCTCAATTGTCTCTACGTCATGAAAGTATAAGTTCAAACATAATACCTAAGGACATTGAATCTTATTCTCATTATTCAAGTGATTACTTGATAATGCAATTAATCTCTTAATTCCATCAACTACATCCGAGGATAATCTATATTGATTGAAAATCCAACTCTTATCCATTTTCTATTCTTATTAATATACGTAGAAGTTTAATTACTAAAATATGTAGAAATGCAAATATTTCATAACAAAAATAAGTAAATAAATGAATAATAAATAGTATCACAAATGGTAAACAAAAGGACTCCTTAAAAATTTACTCAACTGAAACAATAATTAGACAACTTAAAAAACTTTAAATTTAAACAAAAGGTTTGCTTTACAAAGTCTGTTTTTCCTTTGTGTCATTTTAAACAACGTGTTCTTTTTATCTTTGCCTCATTTTTAAAAAAAAAAAAAGGTTGCACGTAATTTCTTTATTTTTTGTTGACTTTTATAATAGAAAAATATGTGGATGATTTAACTTTTTTACTCATTTTTCAAAGTTAATTTTGTAATCAATTGACATGTGATTTTTTCACATCTTTTCTCCTTATACCCTTACTAATTGTGTCATGTAATTTTTTTCTTTTATTTTATTTTCTTTAAGTTGTTATCTTTGTTTGGTGTATTTTATATTGAAAATCTGAGCTTTCTAAGTAAGTTTTTTTTTCTTAGGTAAGCTACATTTATCATTGTTAGACTACAATACCAATTCATTACTTTCTATGATTAAATTTCATTAAAGTTTTTACTATAATAAGACCAATGTTCAATTCTATTTGTTCTGCTAAATTTAATGTGTTCAAATATAATATCAAGTACAGTATGCTATAATAATTATTTGTACAATTTTCTAATCCTTTTTAATTATACTTTATAGATATTATACGAAAATTGTGTTAGAGGAACTTCGATCATTTACATATAAAACTTTATTTCACTTACGGGCTACCCAAAACTAACTAGGAGATATAGAAGTTATATAAGTACTTTGAATGTTAATTAAGTTAGACATACTAGCTTTTTTTTTTTCAAAGTTTTTTTTCCCCTTTCTTTTCTCCTCAATAAACGCACATATTTTTTGGTATTTCGATTTATCATATAAAGATAAGAATATATGCATTCAATGACCACTCTTTAAAATGTGCCAAAAGTTTCTAAACAAATATTAACATGGCTTATTTTGAATTCTTTACTATGAGATTACTTTTTTTTCTTTTCTTTTGTTTTTTTTCCTCTATATAAATCCTTTTTCCTTTTATAGATACTCTTGTTTTATTCGTAGCCTTCCAAATAAATGCAATTTTCTGAATTTAGAACAAAATTCTAAGTGTTATTCTATGAGAAAAAGTATCATAAAATAAGAGCAATAAAAATAATCTATTTTTTATTAACTTTTCTTTAAAAAATAAATATAAAAAAAAATACAAAACGGGAGCTACGTGCATGCTCTTTAACATCCCTTAGTTTAACTATATTGTCATATACAGCCAAAATATGAAGTGTTATTCTTTCATAAACCATATCTTTTGTTTTTATAAAAAGGTGGATAAATTTGAACTTTTCAAAACTTTTAAACAAAAGCAACCACATAGAATTTCTTGTTGAAAGTGTCTTTAAAAAATATGTACAATCAAAAGAGGTTCCTATCAGTCTATTTTGCCAGTATTTACATCACACCCAAAATATCGTAGTACAAAAACGTCACCCACTGGTCAAGTCGTCCATGTCTATATGATCATGGCGACAAAAGGCATGCCGGTCAACCAGCTACTCAGTACCAAAGTGTGCCTCCTCATCTGAATCACAAGACTAAAATGAGCTAAAACTCAGTAAATAAAAACTATACATGCTTATGTATGCTTTAAAATCTCATCAAGTTCTTATTGTACACTTTTCTTTCTTACACATTTGAGTCCTTGCATTTCCTTTTAGAAAAATATTCATATTTGGGTCCCTTAGCACATTACAAGTCCTGTAAGTCGATAGGTCGTGATAACATTGGGCAAAAACTCTGGCCAGGAGTAAAAGTAAGGTGTGACCGTCGTGTGAGGTTTTTGAAGACTCCTTCCCTCATCAAAGAAACATCTCATACCACGCTAATATTGTCTCGCTTCGACGAGACACATCATAAGATCCACAAGTCCTACTTTAACGGGAGAGTATACATCAACAGACTAACCTACCTAGCTCCAACGGACTAACAATTGCAATCAAAACTTAACTTATAAAATTAGTACAATAGTACTCACTTTCAAATACTTGTAATAAGATTCTTTATTTACATGCAAGACATGCCATGCACCTACTATTCCATAACTTTCAAGAATAAATAAGTTTCATATAAGGACATAAGGATATTTTCTATGTAGTTCTTGTGATATAGTTATAAGTCTTTACTTACCTCGTGTCCTGAATATAAATTGATAGTGGAAAGCATCAATATCCTCTAGAGATTGGTGTGCTAATCACCTATCATAAATTACTATTATTCAAGGTGCACATTTTGCTAAAAGAATGCATCAAGATACTTAAACAAGACCGAAATTAGAACTTTTACCAAATTAGGAAACTTGATCATAAAATGACCCGAAAGCATACAAATCACTTGAGGTACTTAGCAGAAAATAACTAGCATTGAAAACTATTCAAAAGTATCAAAATATGAATACTAGTTCATTAGTACAAAAAGATTTTAAAATGACACATAATTTTGTAAAAACTAGTCCATTTGCCTCTAAATGGTGCCATTTGATTCTAAACAGTACCTCTCTTATTTTTAGGAAATTTCTACATGATTAAAATCATAGTCTTAATCCTGTAATAATATTTTACAAGCCAATTCCCACATATACACCTCATAAAGAATTACTTAGAATGACATAAGCACACTTGAACTCTTTTTTGATTTAAACAAAGTTTAAAACAAATTTTGCACTTGTATATAGTCACAACTAGCAAGTAAATGGATATAATATACATAAAAAGATCAATATTTTACACATTCCAAGTAAAGAAATTAGATTACAAGTGTATACAACTTCTTCCAACAATGAAAATACTTAAATCCACAAGTAGAAAACTTTGGGGCTTTAGGTCTAACTTTAATTCTCTACTTAATTTATGTTTTTCCAGCAATATTTATAAGTTCTTAAGACCTTTATTCATCAAATAAGAGCTTTGTTTTAGGAGTTGCAGCAAAAGATTTCCATTACAAACCTAAAATCTCACATTGACCTCACCTTGACTAGTTTGAGTTTTTGTTAAGGCTCTTGCTTTTTACCTCTACCAAACTGATTCCCAAGGCTTAGAAATAGATTTTAGGACCCAAAAAGATCAGGAAAAATACTTAATTAAGTGGCAACAAATGGGGAATTCAAATTGGAAAATAAGGAAGAACAACAATTATTTAAGCGGCAACACTTAATTAGGAAGAAGAACTAGTAGACTTACCTTGACTAGTTTAGACTTATCTTGCTTTCTAGAGTCCCAACTTGAGTTCTACCACTTGGAAAATCTTGGATATAGCTAAAAAGAGTTGAGAGAAGCCTAGAAAGGTATTTGAAAGTTTCAGGTGGAGGAAGAAAATGATCAGATTTAGTCTAAAAGTTACACTTAATGACTAAAGAATGGCATAAGTCAACTTCTAGGGGGTATTTTGGATATTTTGCACCATTACTTTCCATGTATCCAGCTCTAAAACATCCTTAGCATACTCACCATATTGCTGGTCATTCCCATACACCCATGTATAAACCAAAATGGTGAAATCTAGCATAGAAGATGAAATCTGGTCATACTTTGACTTATGATCTCATGTGACTTGTCTTATTATAATCTGGTGAAACCTAACCCCAAAACCAATCATTAAATATAAAAATATGTCAATTCAACTCTAATTAATAATGAAAACATAGTATTAGAACTTCATTATTAGAATGCACAAAAATAAAATTACGCGATCAAACTGAATTTAAGCTCACTCAGTGCAATCAAATACAAATCAGTACCATGAATGCCACCTCATGCTTACCTGGAACTGACAAAGTAAATGCTATAAATGAGTCCTAAATAATGAATTAAAGCTATTTGATGTATTAAATGCTGAATTTGGCACCAAAAAGCATGAAAAATGCAGTTTACCGAAAAACTACCATTTGACTAAGTTATCAACAAACATGATTTCAATACATGTGCAAATAGTATTGCATTATTCTTTGTTCTTTTATCACACTGAGCCCTTTCTCTCTCTAAACGTATTGAACCTTTACACTACATTGGGATACTGTGACAATTATTAGTATAATAACATAGGTGTAAAAGCACACAACATAAGGAATGAGCATGTTACTATGAAATTGGTATTAATGACTTCTAGATGCCTAATATGTAGTTGGAACATGTTTGTTATTGGCTTAGTTTGTATGTGAGAATCTTGGACACTGCATACTCAGAGCCAGCTGAAGGGGTAAGTGACTGAGACAATCGCCTTAGGCCCCTTCAGCAATAAATTTCCCACTTAAATGGATAATTCCTATTGCTACGCTTTATTTTTCAATATTTTAATTTTTTAGGAATAATATTTCCTAAGTTAATGCTATATTAAATAAGATATTAGCTTAAAAATATAAATTTAATACCATATTCATCTATTTGATCCATGGATAAAATCTCAAAATTAAAAGAAAAAACCCATAAAATAGCAACTTCTTCTAAGTATTTTCTTGCCAAAAAATTAAAAATACGAACAGTGTACTCTTCGCCTTTAATGCGATTAATTTATCTACTTAAATTATTATAATTTTAATAGTCCCATTCGGTTTCAACATTTACACAATAAACAAGAAAAATGCCTTTTTTTCAAATGATAAACAAGAAAAATGCTAATTTGTACTTAATATTCTTATTTTCTTAAAATTTATAGTACCCTATCGTTATTTTAGCCTTTTAGGTTTTTTTTATACTTTATTTAGTTATAGTAATTATTACGTCTGAAAAAAATGTAGAAAAGCTAATTGATCTAGAGCTAAACCATTTTTTCTATAAGCATTAACAAAAAAAGATGAAAATACAAATAAAATTTTTTTGTTAGAAACAAATTGTCTATAAGAAATATATATATGTATATATGTATATATAATAGCTTGTCTTTGAGTATAGTGATCAATTACTATTTTGTGTATAAAAAATCTAGGAAAAATAAAATTTAAATAGAAAGATTAAGATTAGGTTATTGAAGGCTTCTTACAAAATTTCATCTAAGGCCTTTAATTACGTTGAGATGGCTCTGTGCTTGCTCATAAACTACTTCTTATATATATATAAATATCTGTGACGAAAAAAAGTCTAAAGAAATTATTAGAAATATATCATAATTATTGGAGTTTGAATATTATCAGTTATAGGATTAGAACAAGTTATGGATATATCATCCCCATAGACTAACAGGACGAGTGTTTTATATGTATTGTGTAGTAACCAATTATTTGATCTTTAATTTGTATTTTAACTTTTGGTATATGGATTTAAGGATTTTATTTGAAAATATTCTTTTATTAGATATTTATTACTTTATTGGTTTATAATTCTCAAATCACAATCACAATTTGACAATATATATAATTAAAAGACTAAATTCTAGAGCTTGTATACAGATAATATAATGAAAAGATAAAACTTTTAAAATGACATACATAAGAAATAAGAAACGAAAACGAACCATCACTACTTACATTTAACTCATATACAGTAACTTACCAGTAGAAATTGCAATTTGGTTGTACTCGAATGGGGCTCGTGTATAGGCTGGCATGGGCCATGACATGGCCATGCCTTGGGCGGGGCACATGAGCCTTGTTGGCTGCAAGTCACGGCATGGCATGGGTAATGCCCAGCATGCAAGACAAGTGTGCTAGGAGAGGCACACAAATAGGCGGAGCATTTAGACACACACATGAAGGTAACTCCCATGTGTATGCCCCATGGACAGATTCATAAGGATAAACGCGTGCTACAAGGCGCATGCCTAGACAAAACATGCATGCGTGGTAGCGCGCATATAGCTAAGGCAACACGTATGCGTATGAGTGGAACAACGCATAGCACGTGAGACGTTCAGGCGCTTGGGTGGGTATTCGGACAAGAATGCAAGAATCATGGAAGCCTTAGCATGGTGCATTGGCAAGTGGCCGAGAAATGCAGGAGTTGCGGTCTTCAGACATAGCCATAACTGACCTATGCAGGAGGCTGGGTGCCTATGACCGAGTTCCACAAAAATTACATGGAATTGGCAAGGCGGTTGCAGATGGTGGCGGAGTGTAGCGGATGTGGTGCACATGCACGTGAGAAGCGTGTGCATCATTGATGCACGATGGACATGCGCGTGCAAGACATGCATACCACGAAGCCCACAGCGTGCGCGACAGATAGGCAGATCATGGGTCTTCTAACTTGATCGAGCATTTCTCAAAATATCCCGCACAATCTCGAGCCAAATGGTATCTTATGTTGGTTTAAATGTGTTCTAACTCTGAGGATGTGGGTTTAGTAGTCCTAGTGACTATGGGTGTCAGCCACACCTATGTTGCCTATATATACCTAAGTTGTGAATGGTAGAGGATACAGAGAGCTTATGTGATCCCTGCAGAAGACTTGTAATTCCTTTTGTGATTAATAAAAGGTTGGGAGGTATTCTTATATGCTTGTGAGTGCTTTACTTATGCTTTATTTTACTTTGCCTTTGAAAGTTCATTATTGTACATGGTGAGTGACACACTTGAGTGGGCTGACTAAGTGCAGGAATTAGTGTCGTCACAAGGTGAAACATTCATCGAGTTTTAGACCCCTGTGACAAGTTGGTATCAGAGTTAAAATGGACAATCTTGGCGAACATATTGGTATTCTTGAGACACTAATTGGTGCCACGCCCCTGTGACAGTTTGGCTCGAAAAGTTCTTTATGGATTTGGAAGTTATTCTAAATATGAATAAGCTATTGACTTTATACAATGACAACAATGAACTGGTGGCAAATTCAAAAGAACCGTGAAGTCACAAGAGATAAAAGGATATAAAAAGGAAGTATCATCTTATTAGAGAGAGTAAATTGAGGAGATGTGACTGCTATAAAGATAGCATCCGAAAACAACATTACTGATCCTTTTACAAAACCCCTTTATGAAAAAATTTTGAGAGTCATATGGAGGGTTTAGGATTGATAAACATGTCTCACCTGCTTTAGGGCAAGTAGGAGATTGTTAGGATTTATACCCTAAAAGCATATAATTTTAGATATTTGGTAAATTAAAAAATGACATTTTTCTATTTGAATTTATGCATAATATATATCTTTAAATATCATAAAATCCCTAGCTTATTAATATGACCACAAATTTAGTATATAAGTGTTATATGCATGAGAATTAAATTTATAGATAATAAACTGAAAATAGTCCATAATAATTAATTAAAGTATGAGATCTTTAATTAAATATTATTAATACGGTCCATTAACATTGAGAATGTACTAGTCTTATCCAGATAATTAATGTGTTGACATTATTACAGAGGTACTTTATATAATTTGATTATATATGACTAGATTAGACATGATCTGAATCCTACATAAATTTTATTATCTATTGAAAGTTCAAGTAATGTCAATAGATGATCATATACAGATCAATCTTAATCCTAAGTAGTTATACTCTTATTTTGTAACGCCCCAAGTCCCACATCGAGTATGCTCTATGAAGATCATGGATATTTAAGTAATGGTCTGTGAGCCCAAAAGTACCTTTAAGCTAGCACTTTAAGGTGAGACTTAGTGGTGTTACGTTTGGTATCAGAGCCTCTACCCAGTCCATACCTGTGTGGGCCTTAGAAGGCTGCCATGGGCTAGAATCGTAGCGAATATGGACTTTGCTCATAGGGGTTATATGTGGGTTATTGAATGTGAACCCCCTAAAGAGGACACTAGACTCTTAATCGGAGGAGATTATAACGTTCCAAGTCCCACATCGGGTATGCTCTGGGAACATCGTGGATATTTAAGTAGTGGTTCGTGAGTCCAAAGTGTTAGGATATTTACCCTAAAAAGCAAATTTCTAATTTTACCCATTTAGTATAAATAATTTTCTCTTATATGTAATTATGATATTTGCTATATTAAACTATCTCAGTTGAATAGTTTATTTATCTGAAAAAAAATCTATGACTTTATTTGTATATAAAGAAACAAACATGATTAAGTGTTAATTATGGGGAGACTTGTTTCTTTATCTAAGTCTAAATGAATTAGTTCACAATCTATAAACAAAGATGAAATACTTTATTTACTAAAGATTGTAGTGTTTGTCTATCTCAATGGGAATGATGTATCTCATATCATTGAAGTTTTGACTTCTGATAGAAATACTAGTACAATATAAATAAGTTATGTGTATTAAACTAAACCAAGGTAATATTAAGAATTGGAGTGCCATAACTCAATTCTTATATTACCACAAACTAGCTCTTAGTATGTAGATCTTAATACTTGATGTTTGACTGGACTTGCTTTCATGGGTTATAGTCTTTTGATTTGTTAAAAGACTAACCTCTATGAAATTAGAGGCGAACTCTGGCATATTAGAGGTTATGGCTTATGAATTGATGGGAATACTAAATAGTTAAGGACACTATACATTAATACCACTTTAGGTTCTTTCAAGATTCATGGAATAATTAAATCTAAGATCTTAGTATTACTTTGTGAATTAGTTGATAATTTTGTCTAAATGGCCATTGAGAGCAAAATTATCACAACATTATTCCTTGATAGAAAGAAGGTAACTTAAAGATACATATATGTTGGAGGGGTATTACGGTAATTTCACCTATCCAACTATAGCATTGTATAGAGATTCTATATGTGGTATAGAATATGCTAGATGGATCGGTTAATTAAAGTTAGTTGATTGAATATCTATAAAAGGCTTGACATCTAATCTAAGAGTGCAGTATTGGGCCTTTAGTGGAGTGTCCCCTTTACTAATAGTATTTATATAAATACCATAATAAGAGTTATTACGTATTTTTCATACTATTAGAGCTTAGATTATTTGGATTCATTAGGTCTCTTGTCTAACTCAATAAAGCTCATTAATTAATTGGTGGTATTTGTGAAATTAGTTTCATGAAACTGTGTAAAATAATGATTTTATATAGAAGTTGGTATTTTTATAAATAAGTTACATGAGTTTGGATATAATTATAAAAATACACCCAAAACCCAAATTGGAGAACAAGCCCAATCCTAGTTGGACTGGGATTAGCAATTTTTGGCCCCATATATATATAAGATATATGAGAGAAAAAAACTGCACAGTAATTCTGAGAGTGCTACACGCATAAGGCACAGGGAGAGAGAGAGAGAGAGAATTCGGCCACCTTAGACTAAGAGAGAGAGAGAGAGAAAAAGTTTCCTGCAATCTTATGTTCTCATCTCATGTTTCGATGTTCCAAAAGATCAAGAAGGTATTCTTGATCATTCTCTAATGAAGGATTCAACTTGGTGCCCACTCACCTCTTCAACTAAAAGTAAGAGCATAGACAAGAAGATCTAGGATTAGAGATTTGATCACCATCTATAAGGAGATCAAGGACGAACACGCTACAAGAGGTAAACTCTAATCTCATCTCTGGGGTTTATGTATCTAGATTTGATTAATGTTATACATGATCCTGTATATGATATATGCATATTTTATGGTTATAAAAACTATTTTCATGTAAAAAAAAATTAAAACCGAAATCCGCTAATTTTTCAGCTACGTTCATGATGTGATCATGTGTTTTTCCATAGTTTGCATGCATGTATGTTTTTCCCTAAATGTTAGGTTATAAATACTAACAAAAAGTACCTCCAAGCTAGTACTTTTTGGTAGTGGTGTTACATGTTTATAGCATTACGTTCTTTAACATATTTGTTAAGGTTTGTTTTCTAAACAAATTGAATTACTTGTATCTTGGGAGCATAATGAGATGAATAGCTGGGAATGTGACTTATAAATATGTAATTTATTCTTTTCATAAGAAAGTTAGAAAGATAATTCTATTGTGTATTAATTCAAGTCTTGAACAATATGAATACTTAATTTATAATAGATTTTATAAATTAATTATTTATTAGAGAATCAACAGTATACAAGGATAAAAATATAATTAGAAAAGTAAACGGAACATGACCTAGCTTCGGTTATGAAATATCTATGGGAGATTGAACTACATGTAATGATTAAATCGATAGACTACTCGATGTTTTCTAAGTAAATTTATTTTGTAACTTCAAGAATGCAATTACAATTTTTTAGTAGAGTAATACTGGAATTAATAAATTGGATAAATTAATTAAAGAGTTTAATTAATTTTCATATTATATTAGAGCTTAAATTATAGGTCCACAGGTCCTCAATTCCACCTCTTACAAACATTGTACTAAAAATTGCACGATTTCTGTTACTGCACTCTTTATCAAGATAAATAGTTTATCTACTTGTAATTAATAATTAGTACTAATTAATTAACTAGTTTTGAATTAATTAATTTAAATTATGGAGAGGTAAATTTTCTATTGTATTAAATTTTGAATTTAAAATATCTAATTATTAGATAATTGGATACATACCAGGAAACTTACTAAAATTAAAACACTCTTAGAGGAATGTTATATGCTAACTCAATCTATTTAATGGGCAAGTTTTATATAAATTGCTAGAAAGCTAATTAAGTCAATTGTTAATCATAAATATATATATTAGTTAATTAGATTAATCAATTATATATATATATATATATGAAACTTATAAGAAATTACTCATATGACTTCCTTAAAACCAAAAGTCACAGCCAAGGTTTCTAATTTTGATATATATATATTTGATTAATATTTTATTTCGTTAAATAGTTTCATAAATAAATATATATATATATATATATAAAGTGGTAGCCTAGGAGAAGAAAAGAATACGTATTGTTTTCTTAAAAGGTTCAATAAACTAGAGAGAAAAGAAGAATATTTTCTCATTCTCTGTAGAACAAATCTTGTAATCTCACGTGTTGAGAATATTGCGAGTACCGAAAAGTGTGAGTTTGAAAAATTGTACACAACACCCATGCGTTCATCTAGCTGTGCTTGAGGCTTTGACTGAAAGATCATAGTTTTAAAGACAGAAAAGTTAGGATCCATTGATAGGCTATAAGAGGTATATGATCTATACTCCTTGTATATTTTTTATTTTCTATAAATCAATGCTATGTACTCATATAGTCAATCATTTTGAGAAATTTTTTAAATATTCCTGAACAAACTTTTGCTGCAAATTCGATTTCAAAACCAACAAAAATCCTAAACCAAACATGACAAAATTAATAAACATATCAAAAATCTAAACATGAATATGACACGATTAATACATATATAATGCAATATATATAATAAGTTTAACTCGTTTAATATATGTGTGATGGATTTGATTATGACCTATTTCACACAATCAATTGCTCAATATCGACACGATTACATATATTTCTCACGATTATATTAGCCCAAGATTGACAACCAGAGAGGGGGTGAATTAAGTTTTAAAACTTTTTAAAGGAACTTTTCAACTATACAAAACCATAGACCACTATTTTTAACTTTAAAAATAAACGAACAATAATACCAAGCATATAGTAATAATATCAAACAAATTAAGCACACTATATATCAAACACTCAATCAAATAGTTTGCCATAAAATAAAGAGTGTAGAAATAGAGAAAATACAAACTCGGTTTTTACGAGATCCGACAAACACGACGGTTTGTCTACGTACTTGGCCCTCAGTACCTTGCTTTGTACTTTCTACTATTGGATCAAGATTGTGGGCTTAACCGATCTTTTTTACAAATGGAGCGAATTCTTCTTAGGCTCACCCATGCCTTTACAATAGTCTTGACTCCGGCTCTATCACGCGTAACATCGGATTATTTTGACTTTGGTGCCAACCTTACCTATACGGATTGTTTAGACAATGGTGCCAACCTTATCAATACACGGGTTATTCAGACTTCAGTCACAATCTCACCTATACAAGGTTGTTTATGACTCTGGTACTACCCTCACCTCACACTCAATGGTTTTATAAGAATTAAGAGTGAACACACTTAAGAACTCTCCTCGCAAAGTAATGAATACAATTTTAGCTTAGGAGATTTGAAAACAATGCAATATAGATATTCTAAGATTGGTTAAATATGATTTGAAAGTTAAAGTTAAGTAAATGAGAGCTTTTGTACTTAGAAGCTGATTGGAAATCAATGTAGGTTCGTATTCTCTTATACTAAGTCGACAAACTTGGCTCTATTTAAGGCTATCTTCAAAAATTAGCAGTTTTCGACCGTTAATGGTTGTCTGCCAGAAAAGTGGTCGACCATTTTTATTAGCCGTTGGAGTCTGATAGTGATATTTAGCTCCAACAGTCAAATAGCCAAGCTGTAATGGTTGACCATCAGTGGTCGACCATGTTAGGACCAGAAACCATCGATTGGTTTCATAGGTTCCTTTTTGGTCAATATTTTAAATCCCATTATTTTTTAAATATTTTTATCATCAAAAATGGACTTTTTGAGGGAATTTTGGCTAGATTAAAAATGATATTTATTTTTGAACTTTTAAAATAAAATAACCATTTTAACCTTAAGATAGTTTGAAAATTCTTTTGAAAGTATGAGTCAATGCAAAGAGAATCTTTTGTAATGAACTAAATCAAATACAAGACTAAGTATGAAAATATATCCTATCTAAGCATAGTCTTGTATCTTGATTGTCCACCTTCAAGCTTGATTCTAATAAGTCCAGTATGTATCCATCTTCAAGCTTGATTTCTTAATCAACTTGAGTTAAAACTTTTGAAGCTATTTTACTACATACCCAAGATAAATTATTAGTATTAAATCAAATATTTGTTATCTTCAAAATAAGAGTGAGTAAGATTAAAACCTTAATTTCTCAACAGGTTATACACTAATTAATTAAAGTACATATAAATATGTTTATAATTAATCAAAATAATATTTAAAACTATAAAATATTAATAAATATGTCATATTTGTGTTATATCATGTCAATACAAAAATGATACATTTAATTATATATGTTACATAGATTATTTTTCAGTTGAGCAGATTAACTCAAAATCCATCCGTTTATTATATGTGTTATACGTGATAACACAAAATTGATATAAAAATTAAATGTGTCACTATACCTGTTTATTTTGTGTCGTTTTCGAGTTGTATCATTGTATTTTATAAAAAATTATTGGCCCTAGCCTTCATATTCTCTCTGACGTGAATTCCATTTCCTGTCGAATTTCCCTAGTACAATTTGCTTGCTTTCTATTGTGCTTTTCCTGATTTCATGCTATTGAATGAGTAAGCTTTTCTATGTCTTGATCTTAACCAGTGTCTTCTACTCTTATAGAGTCAATTCCTGTCTATCCATCTCAAAATCATCATTAATAGCCTTTGGGCCAATTTGGTATTATTGTGTATTGTTGTGATGTACTGTAGCTTTGTTGCAGCTATACTGTGAGTAAAAAATAGCTGTGGGAAAAAAGTACTAGGTGTTTGGTAAATTTAATTTATAAAATTATTATGATGTTTAAAAGCAGCATCGAAATGTTTGGTAAACTATAGATTATATGTGATGTAAAGTAATATTTTAAACAATTTGTATTATGGAAGAAGAATCAGCTTTGAAAAGTAATACTTGTCTCGCTTCTCAAATTCTACTTAAGTTGGTGGTAACGCAACAACTTTTAAAATCTACTAACTAAAAGCAACAGTCATATTCAATCTCAAATGGGCCCTTTGTCCTAGTCTTTCTTCTCATTCCAAATCTTCTCCAAAAAATAATTCTATTATTGGTTCCTAGGAAAATTGCCAGTAGAATACAGGGATGGCCAAAAAACCTGAAGGGCATGGCTGCCCCTCCTTTCCTCAGAAAAGGATGCGGGATGGGTATTCCTCGCCTCAGTTATAAATATACCCCAATTATTCTTCCAGTTCTTTTAAAAAAGAAATTCTAAATTAATTTTTTTTTCGAGATAATCTAATTTGAATTCTAAGAGAAGGAGAAGAGAGAGACATAGATAAAGAATCAAATCTTCCGCAGTACGAGATATATATATTTTTTTTGTTTTGGTCTCATCTTTTACATTTTTCATTTGCATTGTTCGATAAAGAATTCTCAGGTTTTACTACCATAAACATCACTAGAAAGTGTCCTTTTTTATGGGTCCAATCTGGTATATGTTAGCCAAAATGATGAGCATTTTGATGTGATCATTTCTAGAGTGATCGAATATTGAGGAAAAACTATCGACAATAAAATTTAGGGTTTTTTGCATGATTAGTCCCCGAATTTTTCGATGATTTGTAATGTATCCCCTGAACTTTTTTTTTAGCAATTAGGACCCTGAATTTAGAATTTTTGGTATGATTAGCCCCTGAATTTTTCGTAGATTTGCAATGTATCTCCTGATCTTTTTTTTTTGCAACTAGGACCCTGAATTTAGGGTTTTTGGCATGATTAGTCCCTGAGTTTTTCTCTGATTTGCAATATATCTCCTAAGTTATATGCAAATTTTTAAACAATTAAAAAATAAATTACAAATCAACGAAAAATTCAGGGGCTAATCATGCCAAAAACTCTAAATTCAGGGTCCTAATTGCTAAAAAAAAAGTTCAGGGGATACATTGCCAAAAATTCTAAATTCAGGGTCCTAATTGTCAACAAAAAAAGTTCGGGGGATACATTGCAAATCATCGAAAAATTCAGGGACTAATCATGCCAAAACGTGCACAATAGAAAGTATGTTGTAAAAATTACAAACTAGGAATTCTAAAAACAAGCAACTAAATTTGATAGTGAAAAAAATAACAAAGAAAAAACAACTTAAAACAAGATCACTAAATAAAGTTTTCTTTCGCATTTGCACCATAGGTTTACAAAAAAATTATTTCAACTTTGAGTTTTCTCCCACATATAGAAATTGAAAAGAAATGTTTGAAAGTGCTTATTAATCTAATCATCTAAAAACTCTCGTTGGTTAGACAAAGAAAACAACTATAGAATTTAATTCAGAAAAGCAAACTCGTGGCCACTAATAGAAACAATACATAAATGTAATTTTGCTGGTAATTAATACTAAATTAGTTGAGCAATATCATTTTTTTAATCATGATCTACATAGATTATGTTAGTAAAATTTTTAATAAATATTATTTTTAAAACAATTTTAAAAAAAAATTTAGAAAAGACATATATTTTAGAAAAAATAAAAAATAAATAAACACGACATGGCAGGATATGGTTGCCCCGTCTTGCCACTGCTTCTCCAAGGAAGGGCAATTGCCTACGCAGATTTTGGCAAAGTCCACCTCGCACGTCGTATTTACATATCTTGGATAATATTAACCTGTTTTGGGTTAACTTTTCAACAAATCTTCTTACAATTTTTATTTCCCATTTGTTTTGACAGACTAATTAACTGTTTAGCGATTTAGAGTCGAAAATTTAAAATTCTTCATAATTTATGGGGCAACTTGAGACCCAAAAAAAAACTCTTATTATTATTATATTAGGGATAATAATTATTGAAAAAAAAAACATGACTTTTAATCTTTTATTTAAAAAAAAAAACACTCACGCCTTTTCACTAATATCAAACAAAACTTCTATTTGTGTTTTTTTATATCAAATCTCACCGGATTTACATATATAATTAAAATTGAAGTTGAAATTGTTGAAAGCTAAAATGTTTTTAACTTTTGAAATCAGATAACAAAATTTTAAAAAATAATTATGTATTTGAAAACTATTACTATTGGTTTCCTAAGATATTACATATTATATTTTGGTCTAAATGGTTATTTTCCAGGCTCTTTTTGTGGATGCAATTTAAAAGAATAAGATATTTTTGCAATAATTTTGAGCTCTAATTTTGACCATGTTTATAAATCCGATGAGATGTGATAGAAAAAAATAAATAAAAAATTTTATTTGCTATTAATGAAAGGAACTCGAATTTTTTTGATAAAAAGCTAAAACTTGTGGATTCTTTTATGATATTATCCCTTCTTGTTATTGATGTTGATATGCAGTGACGGAGCCAGGAAATATTATTAGGGGAGACATACTCTAAATTTTTTTTTATCTAATTTTGGAATATATTAGTCAATATAGACCAATATAAAATTAAAAAAGGTATTTAAAGTCAGGTCAAAGAAAAATTATCCAAATTATGTGTAAAATTTAGTATTTTAAAATTATATAAATAAAGTTCAGAAATTTAAAAAATCAGTGGGTCATATTAAAGGCATTATTGAATTTTTTTGATAAAAAAGATGACAAAAACTATATTTATAAAGATTTAGGGAGGGCAAATAAAGGATTGAAGTGAAATTTTTAGATAAAATTAAGGGGAAAATATATTTTTTTTTTAAATGAAGAGGGGCCTGTTGTGGCTCCGTCCATGTTGATTTGTTTTTTTTTCGTGAGAGGGAAAAAGTTTGGGGTTAATATCAGCTAATATAACAACCTCGTACTAATTAACAACTTAAATAAAATATTAGCACGAGATTATTATCAAAATATTACTGCCAAAAATACGATTAAAAAAAATTTAAAACTACGACACAAAAATACTATAAATAAAATTTTAAGTTAAATTACAAATATTTCAAACTTCTCAAAACATAATATTTATATGTGGAATGTTCAAAACAAGCTAGAGTAGTTTTCACAAAATATCAACAAAAGGCCGGTCCCATATGTACATTACATGTTAACTCGGCTCGTACCGCTCACTCATGTACTTAATGCTTTCCTTTACCTACAACACAAGGAAACTCGTGTGTTGAAAGGCAATAAGAGAGTCACTAGTCTAGAGTTTACTATCCAAATCAACACGCAAAAATCTGTAAGATAACAAGTGTCTCTAAACATTCAACACCACATTCATCATCACACATATGTACATAACCTTTACAAATTTCTCAAAGTATGGTATATGACAACTACATGTGCACATGCGTATTCTGGGCCCTCGATACTGTAGCCGGCATTCATGCTCTTATATGGTGACCCTCCTCTTACCTTGGACAAAACTGAAGGGTATATCAAACCATAATTATACTCATAATTAGCAAACCTTACTTTTGCCTTGGCCGAGGCTCAAAGGTTGTCAAGCTATAATAAAGCTCTCAAGTAGCAACCCCCTTTTTATCTACTTGACTCAAGGGTATTTCTTACCACATATTATCATATAGATTTTATAAGAGAGCAGAGCATATAAATTAGGTTCCATCCCTTCTATATATTATCAGGTCCTTGTAAGACCAGCAGTACCGTTCTTACTAATGTCGTGATATTTATATCATGCTTAACATATATCTCAAATTAACATGCTATGAAAAGCTCATTAAGTTTACACAGAATTACTAATCTTGAGCAAAATACAATCTCATGGCTAATATCCTTAAAAATAGCCAGCATAGCATTTCAAAGCTTAACATGCTCTAAACAGCTCAAGAAATTCATCAAGAATTATAAAATATGAGCATTACCACATAATATAACTAGCATGTATAACCAATGCACAAATTACATCTCAGTATGCTATAGCTCATGAGACTCACATAAAGTTTCCAAATCACAAGCATCATCAACAACCAAAGAGCATACATCAATATTCACCACTAATAATTGAACACAATATTAAAATATACATAAATAATCTACGCAAGATTTAATCCTCGTGTTGTAGGTGAATACTCTATTTACTTTTTTATAATAGTCTCACAGTTTATTGCAAATTGGTCACAATATCACAAGCACGTTTCCTAAAGAACGATTTACTTATTAGTTGGAGCATCCACTTAGTTTGGCAATTAATTAAAATCATTACACTATACTTTGTAGACTCATAGTCATGAAACCCCTATTTATTGTGTACAGATGTCTAAATATGTGTAAATTCCTCAAACATAGTATTTAGAGTGTATCGGGATTGAAACACGGTCATCCCACATTCAAAGAAGCTGAACCTTTTCTAGCTTTGAAGACTTTTGGTTGACCAACGTTGGTCGACTAAAATATAGTCTGGTCGATCGCAACAAACCTGGAAACAAACCTCTATTTGACGCGTCGATTAAAATAGATTCTAGTCGAACAAAACATATTTTGATCGACCAAAAACAGCTTTTGGTCGACCGAAAACGACCCTAGAGATGAATGTTTGTTTTATTGACAGCAATGAAATCACATCTTAGAAAAATCATAGAAAAACGAATCCTCAACAGCATTTTACAAATAAGGTTATTCCGAAAAGAGCTAGATGTCTACTACAACATACTAAAATTTCAACTTATTTAGATAAGTGTAATGGGATAAAACATGAAAAATACGGGAACTGTTCAGTAAAAAACTTATAAATTCTAGATTCCTATTTTTAGCAAAAACTCAAAACCAAACTATCCAACCCGACCAAAAATGCATTTTACAAGCTTTAGAATAAGATTAGGGGCTAAAAGAACATTAGAACACTAACGCATAACAGCTATTACTCAATGAAAACTCGCAATAACAATCAAACCCAAAACTTTCATAAGGTTTAAAGCTTTTACCTCAATAGACCTTATCCCAGAGACATGCAAAGAGAGATTGAGTTGGAAAGCCCCATCACTTAGAGAGAGTTCAAAAATCAGAGAGAGTGAAGAGTAGGAGAGAGTTCTAAATGTTCAACTTCTAACTTGATGGTAAAAGGATGAAGAGAATAAGAGGATTTTTTTTTTTTTAAATTGAAAATCATGTCAGACAACCAAAAATATGTGTCATCACCAATTTCTCAACTAGGAACAAGTGTTTCTTACATGTAAATGGCTGAGCTTAGATTTTTTTTTTTTTTTTTTTGCAACTAGTTCCCAAGTTTTTGCAAATTTGTGAAAATTTTCTTAGTTTCTAGAAACTATTCCAAATATACCCTCTAAACACAAAACTTTTAGAAAAACACCACTTGATAACCAAAACTTTCACAATAAAATAACAAATATAATTGTCAATACTAAGCTCCAATTAATCAACATCCGGGAAACTAACTCACTACTCACATTTCGTGAATTTAATTCGCACCATAGGAAACATATAATTTCCGAATTCAAAATAATAAATGCCAAATAATAATTATCATATTAACAATAGAAAATTTCATAATATTTGGCTAATCCAGCTTGACGGGAGTTACAACTAGGTCCCCAAACTTTCCCTAACTATCACTTATGCCTCTAATCTTTTTTTTTAGCACTTAAGTCCCTAAATTATTGTTTGTCACACGTTAGTCCTTAGTGCTCATTCCATCGAAAAGAGCAGTTAAAGCATCACGTGTTATGCCCATGATCTTCTTCCAAAGAAGGGTGTAATATGGAAATTGCATGAATTGCTTTGACTGTTTAATTGTACGAGTTTGTTAATTGGAGAAATAGGAGAGGATCTCGTGCGTGGGTGAGACGATTCGAGCAAAGACTCAGGACTGGAGTTGAGCCAACCGGCCGAGTGTATTGGCAGAATTGAACCAATGATGCCAACCCCAGGTAGATGAAGACTGTAAACCAAGTGAAAGTTCCATGTGTTTTCTCCAGAGACTCTTCCTTCCTTGTTGTATCAGCTAATAAGAGTTGAAACCATTATAGGATTCCTAATTTGTTTACATTTTTGCAGCGTTTTTTTTTTTTTTTTTGGACCATGGATGAAAGTTCAATGTATTTCTTGCTTATGGTTAATGTGAGGTTTATTAAAGAGCGAACAATTGGGAGCCTAAAAGCACAATTTGATGCTTCTATAAATGATAATCTTGCTTTTATCTTTAGATATTCACATATTGTGCTTCTATAAATGATAATCTTGCTTTTATCTTTAGATATTCACATACTTAATCCGTCCAATAACGAATTTTGAGCTTCTAGGTTTATTGGTTCTCTCTTTGGATTTTTCCTCTATAAAATAAACCAGTCCCATCTCAGAACTCCTCCAAATACTCTCCGTTCAGCCTTTTGGACACATTAGGCCCTCGTCCAGGTAGTGTTAATAATGGGTTATTTCAATTTTTCTCCTAAACAAACGTGAGATGAGGAATATGATATGTTCTGAGCATGATTAATGGGGTCCCAGAGACACTAGGTGGATGAAAACTGTAAACCCATATCCATTTTTCAGAAATAGACTTGGAAGAATGAAATAACAATGGCGGCTTGTTCTTTGTCGAAGTGGGTTTCATCAATTTTAGCTTCCCTTCTCGATAGGTCCTTCTTGAAGTGGTTTTGGACAAAACAATGAATGGTTTTGCCGGCGAAGACCCGTACGATGATTAGAGCAAGAAGATGACGGAGAAAGAAGGAGCTTTCCAGCGTATACCCAAGGGAAGAAGATCACGTGCGTAGCACGTGGATTAAGGACCAACGTGTGCCAAAAAAAAAAAACAATAATTTGAGGATTTAAGTGTTACAAAAAACAGATTTGGGACTTAAGTGATACGTTAGGAAAGGTTTGGGGACCCTAGCTGATATTAACCCAAAAATTTGTTATTGCATATTTTGCTAAAAATTGATTGCGTTGCATTTCATGTACGGTTGTCTCAGACTACTATACTACTGAGAGTCACAAACAACCTGCCATTAGCGAATTCGAGTATTCGACGATGCTGAAGCACGCGCTTCGAAGCCTTAAGAGGAGTTTGACGAGCGGGTGCCCACAATTTGGGCGGCCGGCGACGGAGAGGGTGGACTGCGTGGTGATTGGGGCCGGCGTCGTGGGAATCGCGGTGGCGAGAGAGCTCGCCATGAGAGGCAGAGAGGTTCTGGTTCTGGAATCGGCTTCAACCTTCGGCACGGGAACCAGTTCTCGCAACAGCGAAGTCATTCATGCCGGAATCTACTACCCTCGTCATTCTCTCAAGGTCTCTCTCTTTCTACAATTTTTTTTTTCTTTTCCTCTTTAGATAACTATGCTGCCATCCATTTTTGTTTTCAATTTTGCCACAAATTTCAATTATGTTATCAGAAATAGCATTTCTGTTATTGGGATTCACCTATCGAAAATGGCATGTCATGTGATTGAAGATAAAAGGGTAGTTTTGCAAGAAAATTCAAATATCGAGGGTCAAATTGGAAATTATGAGACTTATCACTTATGCGGCAATTCATGAAGTAAAGATGTCCTTTGTGATCTTCTTATCAACAATGAAAAAGAGAGGGAATTATATTGGCGACATAGTATTCTTTATTAGAGAAGAGTTGTATAAAGTTAATGGTGTTAGTAAAAAAAGTTAAATTTAGTCAACAGAAAGGTAAAAATTTACAAATTTTGAAATTTAGATGGTAGAACTGTTATTTCTAGAATTACAATGGTATTTGTGATTGAAAGTCTCTCTATAATTGGCATTTTTATTTTTCATGATCCTCTATGCCTTGAATTTACTTAATCAGTTGGGATTTGTTTAGAGCATTGGCATTAGTAATGCAAGTGAAGTTACCATTTGTTTTTGTCAAGCTATCCCAAATCTTGCGAAAAAAAGATCGAGGGAAAATGCTGGAAAAAGGAGGAAACTTGAATCCTCCTAAACTACATTGAATGTTCCTTGCATTTTCCTTCAAGATTTTTTCCCTCCCTTTTTGGATAGGTGTGTTTTCGTGAGTTTGCACATTTTGATGGGTTGGTTTAAGGGTTACGGTTAGTTTGAATACAAGTTTCATTTATGATTTACCTAATATTGTTTGAGGGGCTCATGAAGTTCTCTTTTAGTTACCATAAGTTTGACTTTTAGTCTTTTCCTAGGAAGTAGAAACCACAGGAAGATATATATTCTTACATTCATGATTTGCTTTCTACTAGCAAATGAGACAAAATTCATGGTGATGTTTCTTAAAATATAGAAATCATAAGAATTAATTGATTAGTTCTATTATAACTGTCACTACTGTCCAACTTCTTGAAATCAGAAATTATTTTTTTCCCACTTTACAGAATAGGAAATTGCATTTCGTTTATTACATTTAGATTCTTAATCCAGTGTATTCCTCAGGCAATATTTTGTGCAAGAGGAAGAGACTTGCTTTATAAATACTGCTCTGAACATAATATCCCTCATAAACAAATTGGTAAGCTCATAGTTGCAACAAGTTCTTCAGAGATCCCAAAATTGAATGATATAATGAGCTGCGGAATCCAAAACGGTGTTCCTGGTTTGTGTGTGATGGAGGGCTCTGAAGCCATGAGAATGGAACCTGAATTGCATTGTTTGAAAGCCATACTATCACCTGTAACTGGGATTATTGATACACATTCTTTAATGTTAACTTTAGTGGTATGTATTTTCTTGTCTTAAATCTGAATTATATGTATGGTTATTAATTATGTGGTAAAGATATCTGAGTGTGTTTTATGGAGAGCTCATAATGTGATTTATCAATTTGTTTCTATTAAGAGTTAAAAGCAGCTTTTTGACAAGGATGTCAACCCCTTGTGGGTCCAGGGGGAGGCTGAAAATAAGGGAGCAACTTTCTCGTATAATACTACTGTTATTGGTGGCCATCTTGAAGAAAATCGAATATGCCTTCACATTGCTGAAACAAAATCTCTTGAAAACTGGAATGGAAGGTCTCCATCTCATCCAGAGATGGTACTCGTTCCTAATTTGGTTGTAAACTCAACAGGCTTGAGTGCCCCTGTCCTTGCTAAAAGATTTGATGGCATACACAATGCAGTAATTCCACCAGCCTATTATGCTCGTGGTTGCTATTTCACATTGTCTAAAACTAAAAACCCTCCTTTTAAGCATTTGATATATCCTATACCAGTTGAGGGTGGCATTGGGGTGCACGTTACCCTGGATTTGGATGGTCAGCTAAAGTTTGGTCCAGATGTTGAATGGATTGATGGTGTGGATGACATTTCAAGCTTTCTAAATAAGTACCTTTTCTTGATCCTTGTTTGTCTTTCTATACAAGTATGCCTTAATTACTTTGGCTTTCTGTGTAACGCTAAATCCTGAAATTGTGGTTATTACAAGTATTCTTTCTCACTAATAGCAACATTGCCCCTTCCTTTAAATGAAGAAATAATTACTTTCCAAATTGGAGAGACACCTGAAATGTGAACAGCATAACAAATGCCAAATATTTTCGATCTGTCTTTCACATATCTTTGTAATTCTTTTTTCTTTGAATTCTGTTGAGGATCCGATTGTTGATGAAGGAATCTCTCATTGGGGTCACTTCAGTAGTATCAATCTATTTTGTTCTCTATAGCAACGTTGAGGCGAATTCTGTGTTCTAGATTATATATCACATGAAATTAAATTTAAGTGCTGTGACAATGTTGAATCTATTTTAGATGTGAAAATAGAATCAACTCCTTAGCTAGTGATATTTGAGGGGCTGGAGTAATCTCACTTGTACCCAATAAATAAGTACTAGGTGAATGTTAGCCGTTGCGTCTATTTTCTGACTATTGATTCTTTCTTAGCGTTCCTGTACATAGATGTTGCACAGAGTTTCGGAAACTGAAGAAAACATTGATCCAGGTTTGACTATTCTGTACATGCAAATCGTGCGGAGCTATTTTACCAAGACATTAGAAAGTACTACCCAAATTTGAAGGATGATTCTCTACAGCCAGGATATGCAGGGATTCGACCAAAGCTTTCAGGTCCTGGACAGCCGCCAGTTGATTTTGTAATACAGGTCAGTACTTGCACTTATCTTATGGTATATGTTTGGACCAAACATCTGTATTTACTTGCACTTTACGAGAAAATATGAAGTTTACGTGTAGTGATAGCATCTGTTGTTGCATTCCTGCTTAATTAGTTGTCCTACTGTTACCCAACGGTTTAGAGTTTGAATGATTCTGTGAGTAAGCTGTGTCCGCAATTTGTACTAGTTTCTGTAGCGTATGTTTATATTTGTGCCATTATGAGTTTCAAAAACTAAAATTTATTGTTTGTGTGTGTCCAAACATGAGGAAGCTTCAGATAATGTCTCGTAAGTTTGTGAATAATACGTAATTATTCATGCAATTTAGGGAGCCAAAGGTCTAACCAGTAGATGATTATACAGCACATTCTTATAATAGTTTATGTGAATTCTACTTGAACATTTTGGAAAAATATGCTTCTCTTGTTTCTTTTCTATTTGTGTGGGGGCACACATGTGGGCTTCAGCGGAGGAGTTTCACTTGTATGACTAAAGTTCTGCTTCTGAATAGATGTTCTATTACGATTTAATAATCTGATTTTCCTTGTTTGCTTTGATTGGTTCTGCTTTTAACGTGTTATGTGTAAGGATTTTGGTTTGCACTTTCTATGGATTGATAAGAATGGCCTAGTTAAACTTTTATTTATGCAGGGGGAGGAAATTCATGGTGTATCTGGTCTCGTTAATCTTTTTGGAATTGAGTCACCCGGTTTAACTTCAAGTTTGGCAATTGCGGAACATGTTGCAACCAGATTCTTATGATGGAGAACCTACTCTTTGTTCTTATTGGAGATATCTGATTAATGACGTGAACCGCTTTTTATTACAAAATCTGCATATCCATGAATGTGATGATGTCTCTGTTAGTCTGTTTCAACTTTCAACTTAGAACCTTTTTGGGAAGGAAGGTACTAAAGCCCTAAACAGTAAATACTATTTTATGTAGTAAAGTTATCGAAGAATGAGCAACTTGAAGTAAGTTGCAACAGAACTTTTAGGATTACATCTAAGCTAACAGTTCTGTTATATCTGTCCCAAAAGGGATCCTATTGCCACTTGTAATAAGTACTAAACGTATAGCAGCAAGATACAGACTGTCGTAAACTCTCAGCATATTTGAACTGATTATCCGGCTATAACAAATTCCAAACTGGGGTAATTTGAAATTTTGAATAGAGATATGGTCCTGAACTGGGAACTCCTCTACTTATTGTCGGACACCTGGAATAGACCCGTGCCGGTTTATAATGAAGCATCCATTTAGTGTAGGAAAACTACTGAACTGAAGAAAAAATAAAAAGAAGCAAAACGGGACAAAAATGAGGAAATGAGGTATACAGCCTACGATTTAATTTACCTTAAAAAAAAATTCCCAATTTACCTATTGTTTTGGGATGTGACAAAATTTTTCCAATTAGTCACTAACTAAAATTAAGTCACAAATAATGTGATAATTGTGCAATATGGGATCAATTGAGAAAATATAGCGTGTCAAAATTACATTGGACAGAAGAGGACTATGACATCTTAAGATAAGTGTCAGTTTCTTATTATGTCACATCATCAAGGAGCTTATGTCACATCATCAAGGAGCTTATGTCACATCATCATAACACCTCATGTCACGATACTACAAAGCCATGTGTCAAGCTTTTATTAGACCTCTTCCTCTTATTTAGGTGTCAAATTCTCCAAAATCTTCCTATTATAAGATGACACCTATTAACTAATGTGTCAATCATACAAGAGCTCTAAAGTTCATTCTTACCCATTCCACCATTAGGTATATGCCTATATATAGATTCTTTCTTGTAATGGGGAAAAAAAAAAAAAGAAAAAGAATGACTTATTTTACTTAATCTTCTCTCTTTCCCTTTATGTTTCTCTCTCCTTATATTTATCTAGATGAATTAAATAATTAATTGCTCTTTGCTCCATTATTTTACAAGCTCAGTGCAACCTTTCTCTCTCAAAACTCTACCTAAAGCTACCAAAAGTTCACAACTAATTAATTACTTCTCCTCATTTTCCGTTTTCTCGATTCTAACACCAATCAACATCGTCATATTTTAACTTTCTTTTCACTATCTCTCTTTCTCTATTTCATATCTTCAGTACAGCCATATACAATTCATCAAACCTGTACACACATACACGTATAGATATATTTATACAAATATATATGCATACATACATACTTATATACATATGAGCTATAGCTATATACTTATATACTATTATTATTATTATTATTATTATTATTATTATTATTTATGCAAATTTTGGTAATGCTGAGTTACTTACCTAATTATTTTCTATTGCTCCAAATATTTACAGGTGCTAACTATACATATTGTGCTAATAATTAAATTCAGTACTTTAAATTCCCGCAGACCCATGATTCTGAGTTATTTAGCAAGCTGAATTGTGGCGTATACAACCCTTGTTTGCAACCGTTCACGTTAAATTCAACATGTTTATTTTCTTTTATCTTTGATAAAATGGCTGGAATTACCTATGTCAAAAATCTAACTTTCCAATTATTTATTTCCATGATTGTTTGTCTATACTTCTGACGGAATGGCTAGAATTACCTGTGTCAGAAAAAAACTAACCATCTTTTTGTTTGTTTCTGACCGTATGGTTGGTATCACCCATGTCAGAAACACTAACTATTTAACATGTGGTGATGGTTATTGAAACCATTTATACCTATTTATTTGCAGGTTGCATTATCACACACGCCATAATTTTCTGATATGTGGAATTGTATTGCTACAATTTTCTACATCTTTTTCTCTATTTCTATCACTATCCTACTTATTCTTAATTAAGTATTTTTATGCTTAATTAATTTTTCTCTAATTATATCACAAAAAAAGCACCTCGGAACACCTATAAACTCTGCTTTGAACACAACTGTTCAAAAATTTGCCTACGTTGACAGCGTACTGGTATGGCACCACTAAGATGAATATTTACCTAAGGCGGTGTTATGGCACCACGTGGGAAAATAAAAATTTTATTAAAGAAAGACTAATGACAGAAAAGAACTTAGTTTTAAGGCTTGATATCGATTATTGGATATCTCAACAAAAGGAAGAAAAAAAAAAACACACAAAAACAAAAACAAACTTTAGCACGAAAAATGCCTTAGCATGTGAAGTTCTATTTGTTTCTTGTGTGGTACTAAGTCCTTAAAATGCATGTTTACCCTATGTTCAGTGAGTGAGAATGTTGGAACACTCTTTGTTGGAAAATTGTGTAGAGAAATACTAAATGCACTCTCTTTTTCACTCTTTTTTACATTCTCTAATCTCACTGCTTGACACATTGATTCTAATATCTAGTTTAATATTAATAATACGACAAATCATAGTAGAATCCACGTGTCAAGCAGTGAGATTAGGAGAGTACAAAAGAGAGTGTTGCTAGCATTCCTCTTCTGTATAATATGGTTCCAGCAAAAATAAAAAAATAATTCATCAAGGACATAATTATTTAGTCTGGCCTTAATTGAAGTATTTTGTTTATTTTTAAGTTAAAAGTGTACAATTATAGTTACATACATACTTAGTTGTTATGCTCACTATTATGTTGTTCTTGTTAGGATAGACAAAACTAAGAACAGACAAAATTTTATAGGCTTGTTTGGATTCACTCCAGTTTTTTTTTCTTTAAATAAATTGAAAATAGAAGTAAAAATTTTGTTTTGGTTTATCAATTTTTATAAACAAGAAATATGCCTAGCAAATTTTATTTCACTGCTTGTTTCCAAAAACAATAAAGTGTAAATAACATGAGAGAAGGTCATATTGATTTGTATTTGTGTATGTACATATATATAATGTATAAATATTTGTATGTTCTTTTATTTTTGAAATTTTTTTAAAAAAATAAAAGTATTAAAAATTTTTTGTTACCACTTTTTTTGAAATTCTTTGTAACAATTTTTAAAAACAAAAACAAGGTTGTCAAACAAACTTCTTAAAAAAATTTCCATTTTTCTGTTTAAAAAAATAAAAAAACAGAAAATAAAAATGAATATAAACAAGGCCTGTGAAGAAAATCGGAAACATTCCACTCATGTATATTGGAAGTTGAATTGAAACTCATAATAATAATAATAATAATAATTTTTTTTTTAAAAAAAAAAAAAGAAGAAGAAATGGAGTGAGGACTATCAAATATTCCTAATCCTGTCAACTATCTTGTAGACAGGGGACTCTTAACCACTAGCACAGCAATTAATAAAACATGGCTAATAAGCTTGTGAGAAACTTTCTCCACCGAAAAAAACCAACTATAACCACCGTTCATGGCGTCTCCAGCTTCTCTCAGACTCCTCCTTTCTCTCTCCTCCCTCGATTGCCGATTCCATCGTCCTCACTTTCTCTCTCCTCCATACCCAAAAACTCGATCCAGTCCTTCCCAACACACAACCCTCAACCTTCCATCCAAATCCAATTCCAATTCCAATTCCTTCCGTATTTCGTATCGATTCTCTGTATCCGAAGACGAAGACGAAGACGATGCCGAGAATTTCAGCTTCGACGAGGCGGTGGAGCTTTTCAACACAAGGGAATACTACAAGTGCCATGATTTCCTTGAATCTCTATGGAACAGAGCCGAAGAGCCTTCCAGAACTCTCATTCATGGCATTCTTCAATGCGCCGTGGGATTTCACCACCTTTTTAATCAGGTAGTTGCTTCAACAAATTCTTTTGCTTCGCTTTTCTTTCTTGTGAATTATATTATTTGCCTTCAATTTTTTTTTTCAATTTTTTTTTTTTTTGGTTAGGTTTTTTTTTTTTTTTTCTTTTTTTTTTTTTTAGTTTTATTTTCTTTTGTTTTTCTTTTTTAGAATGTTTATACGTTTGGTTTAGTTTAGTTTGATATTTTTTTNTTTTTTTTTTTTTTGGTTAGGTTTATTTACCTATTTACCTTTTTTTTTTTTTGGTTTTAAGAATCATAAAGGAGCAATGATGGAGCTGGGAGAAGGACTGTGTAAGCTGAGAAAGATGAACTTCAAGAGTGGACCCTTTCATCAGTTTGAGCAGGAAATCTCTGCCGTTCTTGATTTTATATACCAGACCCAGATTGAATTAGCTGCCTGTGAGTCAGTTTTTTTATTTTTTATTTTTTTTTATTTTTTATAAAATATGATTAGATTCTGTGTACATATGTGTGACATTAATTTTCTCATGGTCATTTCTTCAGTTATAAGAATATTTTATCTTTGATAAGCATGTTAGGGGCTGCTTGGACAAATTATTGACTTTCTTTGAATATAATTATATATAATTACTGTCTTATTTGTAAACAAGTTTATGGGACGCTAAGACAATCTCCGTACCTCACTTATTATATTATTCAAGATCAGACGTTTCACCTTTCTCAAAAGTTTTATCTATACATCTTTTGCTTCAAGTATATTTTTGCATTTTTTATATTTTCTCTTTCATGTTGAATTACAGCATTTATGAATATGGACTCACCCTTATCTAAGAGTAACAGCAATGCTATGGCGAACTGCACCACACTCTAATAGTGGCGAACTGCACCACACTCTAATAGTGGTGCGAGACTCACCGCAAAATTCACATGTGGGCCACACACCTCTATTAGCACGGTGCTTAGGCTTTTAGCATTTTCCTTGAGCCTAACCAAGTAATTAAATCCAGCAAAAAATGTCTCTTTGTTTTTCTCGAGTTTTCTGTTTTTCCCTCTCAAGGGCATTAGACTGTTTTGTATCGTTGAAACACAAAGGGACTAGTTCTTGGTTGTCAAGGCTTTCCAGGTCGATCACAATTGATACAAAATAATGGCCATGGACAGAGACTTGTGGATTTTGTTATTAAAATTCATTAATCAAGTAGACGAAAAGTGTACTCGTTGTCCTGCACCATCTAAATCAAAACTATTGGCTGCTAAGATTTATAATTGAAACGATTAAGTTCCCAAGTCTAGTATAATAAGGAGGCCAAGACTTTTGAATAAGATTCATTGTCTGTACGATTTTGCTTCTAATACCTAATTCATTGTACATGGATATCTTTGAAATGGCTGCTCCTCAGCATGTAGGCGCTTATATTTTCAGTTGTGTGGGTTTTTAACAGGTGGTGATGATATGTGTGTCGCAATGGATCGATCGGAGAGATCTTACCAACTTCTTGGGGGATATGCTGCTGGACAGCATCTATATAAGCTGCAAACTGACTCTAATGATCTAACTATGCACATTGTGTTCTGCCCTCATAGGTCCTATGCCAATGGTGAGTCACCAAGGGTAAAGCTTCCCATACTTCATGCAACCACAGAGTTGCTTGAGGCCTGTGACTAAACTTCATGTTTGGAGGCATACACCGGTATTTACTTTTTCTTGGTCCAGTTTAGGAGAATTTCCACAGTACTGAAACCAGCATCCTTTTTCCCTGTTGGATTATGCTACCACGTTGATCCAAGAGTGAAAACTCTAGTGGTATAAGTACTGGTTCTGTACCCTGTAATTCTTTGTAGTCAAATAGTAAACTTGGATATATACATGAATATGTTGTTCACAAAAGGGGTGACAGTAAAGTTTATTGTAGCAGTATTTCTGTGCCCAGATGTGAAAGCTAAAGGTGTGTTGTCTTCCCTTGAATCCTAGAGAACTTTGGTAGAAATATAGAGATTGTTTGAGAACGATAAATGTCATAAATAATCATAATGTTTAAGAATGACTGGAAATCAGTGTGTGCAGGGATTTCAAAGTTTTCTATATGATTCTCTATTCTTCTATGTTTTCAACGAACTAAGGGGATCTTTCATTTCTTATCTAAGTGGTTGAGAATCATGCAACAGGTTAACTTAGAAATAAAACTAGAGCAGAAAGTTGCTAATTCTTATCGACTATTCCTCGCCATTTTTTCAATAAAAAGGAAACAAAGAAAGAGGGATCAACCATGACAACGTATGTAAAACAACGCCATCACTATCCACTAACGTATGCCTCTGGTAGGATTCGTCAAACAAAGGTTCTTAAGGCAATCTGTCAACAGCACTGACCCTAACTGTGCCAAATGAACAGCAGCGTGCACGAGAATTTGGTAGAACCGTTCTTAATTGCTTTTCAATACCAGGGTCTGTGACAACTGCTCATCGGGAATGTATCACACCCTTTCTCGAGGGAACCGTACATGACACCATCGTGCTTATGGCTCTGGTCCGGTATTCAGGACCTCCCTGTTCCTTTGAACAACCAATATGTTCTCCACACACTACATAAATCTCCTTCTTCCTCCACCGCTTCCCGCGATTGAGAAGATCTTGGGTAATGAAGCTGGTTTACAACTCAAAGATTTGGCTTTATCGTAACATAAAAGAGTCCGGTTGCATGAATTTTCAGATTTCTGAAAGACTCAGTGCTCAAGTCAAGATAGTAGGATCAAGAGAAATTTCGAGTTAGGCATCTGGTTATGGTTATGGTCATGTCTATGATATATAATGATTTTGGGGTTAGTGGATGTTTCGGTAGGTTTCATGAGAAAGCTGCGAAAACGAGCTGGAGTCTGGACGTCATTTTAATACAAATTGTTGTTGCCTCGTGTATCATCCTTGTTCAGTATTTTCAATTCTGTGGCAGTATGGCAGATTTATCTTTCTAGACAACCAATATATCACAGGTAATGAAGCATAGCCTCATTAGTAACTACGTCAATCTCTAATTCTGGATTTCAAGTTTGAATCTTCCACCACCCTCTCTTTTTTCTAAGGCTCTACTTTAGATTCTTTCTTCGTTTCCAAGTAATACTAGATTACGTCTATGTTTTAGTTTTACCGCATAAATTCGTACGGATAACTAGTTAGTGGGACATTGCTTTTCAATGCATGAAATGCAACATTTGATATCCAAAAATACCAGTATGCATTATTCACCATATGACTTATTCTCAACGTATATTCTATTTTGATGACACTATCACTAGTAAATTTATAGAACTCTGGAAGGAAAATCAAATTTTTTCCCCTTAAAATTCTTCTTTCGTTTCCACTAACGTTGAAAGATAAGAAATTGCATACAAGTGTGTTTTGGGGTGTGACAATTTTTTATAATTAGTCACAAACTAAAAATATTAAGTCACAATTAATGTGATAATTATACAATGTGGGGTCAATTGAGAAAAAAGTAATTTGTCAAAATTATATTGGACAAAAGA
>JXTC01000089.1:904836-955154 GCA_002914845.1 Trema orientale | reverse complement strand
CCCATTCCTGGAGAATATATATACACATATATCCTGCATAAAGGGAGGGGGATGATTATTGAAAAAGATATATAGTCTCTGATATACCAATTGCTTCTCTCCGTGAGAAAGTATCTGACTTAAGCATCGGAGAGTCTTTGCAGGTACAAACCCCTGCCTCCTTCGATCGAGCTCGGAATCAGGAAAAGTCTGAAGTATTGTAGACACGTGGACAGTTGGCGAGAACCGAGCCAACACATATGTTGAAAATAAATTCTTACGGGATAATGATCCTATAACAAATGTCAGCATTTTCTTTTAATAGCTAAATGACCTTTATATGAATTTTTACATTGAGTATAAAATTAACGTAGATTATCTTATAACCGATATGTAGAATCAGATAAACATATATTGAAACTGATATACGTAGTCATTTTACTAAATGATTTAAAAAACTAACATTTACTCAAATAAACCCAAAAATTCAGCCATTTCGCTCAAAGCTCTTATTGGAAAATCATAAAATTTTCAAGACTGATATTAACTTTAAAGATATTCAATCGGTAGACGTTATTAAATCTAGATTTTGAAGTCATCAGTGAAACTATATCGAATTATATGTATTAAAACGGTGGGACAAAAAGTGAGATATCTTTGCATCATTCTTTAGGCTAATAAACCAATAAAGCAACTGCTACTTAATATTCTCACAAGAAGGAAGAAGCAAAATCCAACTATGGAGTACGGACTCTGGACATCGTTTGTCTATAATATAGACTAACTCAATTTGGACACGTAGCATGGAAAATAGACTATGAGCACATAGAAAATGCAGATCATTGCATTTGACTTTGGGTGTTGAGAAAAAAAAAAAAAAGCACTTGGATCTCGCGTGAATCTATATCCAAAACAACAATCAACGGCCAGGATCTCATCCAACTGTACGGCGGAATATCTGGACCGTCTGGAAGAATCGTACAGAAGTCATTGAAAGAAGTTAAAAAAAAAAAATGTAGGAGAATAATAGGGATGATATTGCAATCTTAAAGAGATGTGAGAGGAGGGGTCTATCTAAAGCTCTTAATGATCATGTTATCATGTTTTGTAGGTACACTCGCGTGCGTATGAACAGTAATAATGTCGTTCTGATTTATTTTGTGGGCCACCACACAAAACCCACAAAATAAAATAGAAAAAAAAAACCGAAAACAAAAAGAAAGCTCTGCTGCACCACTTGCTATATTTAATCGTTCATTCAACTCGCCAACCTCTCATTTCTCCCCTCTTATTGGTGTACATGCTGGCGAATTAACTCCAAAAACCACTCTCTTCTTATTTATTTTTTTCACATATTATATAAACTAGACGTTTACATAAAGTACAATTCTTTGAGATCTCGCCTCCTCCAAAATTTGTTGGCAGTATTTAGTTAGTATATTAGAACTCTTTTTGATAATGTAGACAAATTGAACAATGAAAAAGTGAAATGTACCGTTCTTTTTTCAGACAAAGAATGCTAGCAGCATTCTCTGACACGTGGATTCTATTATGATTTATTGTATTATTAAAATATTAAACTAAATAGTGAAATCTATGTGTCAGACAGTAAGATTAAAGAATGTAAAAGAAAGTACATTTAGTATTAATCTTTTACCGACGTGTTTCAAATGATACTTTTTTACCAACTCACCTAATAAAATGCGAAAACTCAAAAAAAAAAAATCCACATATTAGTTTAATTTTGTTGCGTCAACTAATGTTTAAATAGTAAAATAATACTATATACATTCCAAAATTAGATAAAAATGAAAATTAACAAAGTGATAACATAATTTCAGATTTAAAAGAATTGACATGAATTGAGATAAATAATTAGAAAAAAAGGATTGTGTTCATAACAAATCTTTTTTTTTGTCCCCTTTTCATCCACTACATTTATAGTGCCATATACTACAAAATTATTATAACCTAATTTTAAGTAAGACACGTGGAGTGTGTTAGTCATGTGCGTATCTAGAGATCCGAATGAATTTCACCTTGAAGAGAAAGAGGATGTCAAAATTAACGTTTGATATGGGCCCAAAAATAATTATTAGAGTAAAACATTACAAGAGAAAAACAAAGCTTACGATCACACGCGATCGACTTTTAACGTGGCATTATTACAATGTCCATTAAAATGCTTCACTCTTTCGTAACGCCAGGTGTTCGGTTCCTGATCTATCTGATTTATTTGGCTTTAAATTATGGGTGTTGATGTCGAGAAGAGGACCACATTGTATTGGGGGACCACCTCTTAAATCTTCAAAATATGATGCTGCTTGATTCTCTACCAATAGGAAGCTGTCGCTTTACTATTAATGACCAAATTGCCTGTATATTGTGATTCTAAAAGTATGGTCCTTACTCTTTGGTAAAAAGCTTGAGTGTGTATACTACTAATATATTTCTTCGAAGTCTTAAAGAGACTTTGTGCGTTTGATTTGTGACCATCGGATTATCATGTAGTCTTAGATAAATGTTCAAGATGGATCTCTGATATTAGTTATGAAAGCATTGAATTACTACCCTTTTTAAATTGAAAATCTTATGTTTGTCAACTTAGATACACACAACAATGAAAAAAAATCCATAAATCAGACTTGTTTGTACAAATTCCCTTTTTTCAATTGGGATGTGTGGGATACTCATTTCTTCATATATTACAACTTATTATCTCGTAGTGTAACATCATTTTATGATAGAAAAATGGACCTAACTATCATTATTTTCTACTAAAATGATTTTTTTTTAAGTGTTCTAAAAAACTATTTTACTAATAATGTCATAATATTATGTGACAGGTGGGTCACATAATCTGTGATTATTAATTAATTTTTAAAAAAAACTATAATTTTAATAGTCATAAATAACATGACTCGTATCATAAAATATTATAATACTGCTAAAAAAATTATTTTTTAAAATATTATAATGAAAATTTAATTTAGTTGACAATACTACTATCTATGTCAAATTCCCTATACATAACATAATTTTGGCATACCATTATTTTGTAGAGTTTGAGTTTGTAATTAAGTTAGCTAGAGGGTAAAAGATATGTCCCATTTTAAAAAAAAAAAAGTGATAATGCTGCTTTTTTTTTTTTGGGATGGCTACGGTAAGGGCGTCCCTACATAGGGTCATGCCTTAATTATCGTTGGATGGGAATCTGTGGGGAATAACAGGAATCTGTGGAGAATATATTTATATACAGATTCCCATCCAACGGTAAATAGACAGGACCCTACGTAGGGGCGTCCCTACTGTAGACGCGTTTTTTTTTTTTTTCCTTGTCTAAGATTTCTCGTATCTAGATTTCTAATTTTTTATTTTAAGAATATTCTTGTCCCGGTTGAATAATAAAAGTATAACGTATAGAAATAATGATTTCTCTCTCAAGCCCCAAAGCTAATCTAGAATGAATCTTAGATTGACATGCGGGGGGGCGTGAAATTCACGTGCGAAAGGACCGCGTAATGATGAACCAATCTCCAACGTATCTTCCAAAGTGGTATGTATGGGTATGGCCACCATAATAAATGACCAAACAAAAACCACTCTTAATTACTCACATTGAGAATAGCGTTGAGAAAGGGAGAGAGAAAGAGAAAAGCTTTGAGAGCTTTTTTGAGTTCTCGTCTCATCTCTGTCTCAGTCTCAGTCTCAGTCTCACTCAGTTTTAGAGGTTATAAAAAAAAAAAAAAATTTGACAAACCAAAATTGAAACAGAACCCAATCCAAGAAAGATATTACCTCATCCATCAAAAGAAACCCAACCCCCCAAAAAAACAAAAAAAGCTAAAGAAAGAAAGAACAGAAGGAAAACCCTCTACCAAGTCCTCTAAAGTGTGTTTGAATACTGAGAAAACAGAGCGAGAAAGTGAGAGAAAAAGAAGAGAAAATGTTTGCCGCTGAGAATGGACTCAAAGGAGACCCAAGGCTTCAAGCCATATCTGAAGCCATCAGGGTCGTCCCCCACTTTCCAAAACAAGGTTCTCTTTCTTTCTCTCTTTTTTTTTTTTGTTTTATATTTTATTAATAATAGTAATAGTATGTTGTTTTTTTTTTTTTTTTGTTTTGTTTTGTGAGGGTACATTTGTTGTTCTCCGTCTTGGAATCTCTTGAGAACTTTGGTCCAACACGTGGTGTATTATATATGTATATTATATTTGTTTTGGTACAGGAATAATGTTTCAGGATATAACAACGTTGTTGTTGGATCACAAGGCATTCAAGGATACCGTCGACATTTTTGTTGATCGCTACAGAGACATGGATATCTCTGTTGTTGCCGGTACCACCTCTCTCTGTCCCTCTCTATTTCTATTTTTAAATAAAAAATATAGTTTGACCTGTACTTTAATGGTTTATATTGTAATATTTTTTTAGTTTTAAATGTGGGTTTATGTTATTTTTTGAGACATAAATTTCTTTTTATTTTATTTTATATTTTTACACTTCTTTCCATCGAAGAGAAAAAATTGGAACTTTTTTCTACTATCGATGGGGGAAAATGAGGGATCGTGGTCCTCTTTCATTTTCTAGTTAAATTTTGCTTCTTCTTTTTTTTTTTGGGGGGACAAAAAATCCTTTTTTTTTTTTTTTTTAAATTTTAAATTTCCTTGTGCTAATTATTCTCATATCTTCTTTGGATTTTTGAAAGAGAAAATTTTGACCTTTTGGATTGAGCTGCATGTATACCTGATTTCAGTTTCTTCTTCTACTAAATTTTTATGGGTTTTCTTAAATACAATGAATTAGCCTTATTTGTCCTACTATTTTTAAAGTTAATGGAAATAATTAGTATGCCTTTGGTTTCAGGAAAAAAAAAAAAAAAAAAACCCAACTCTGCATTTGCTACATTTCATAAAATGCAATAGTTTTGACAGACTTGAATCATAGAAAAGAAGAGTATTTTTACGCTTCTTCGGATTCAGAGTGGTAACTGGTATATCAGCGTATGTAATCTGATACTGTTCTGTCCCCACTTTCTCCAGACTTGTTATGAGTTGGTATATTGAATTATTTTTTATATTAAAATAAATAACTATGATCCTTATAATCATCCAATAATCTTATTTACATTGTAATGGGGACCAGACCTGCTGATATTCAACAGTAGCCTGATTCTGGGATTTGGAATTTCGTGGTGTTAGTTCTCTTTTTCGGTTCGTCTTTCATGTATCTCATGGAAGTTTTTGATAATTGTAGGGGTGGAGGCTAGAGGATTCATGTTTGGTCCGTCAATTGCCTTAGCTATTGGTGCCAAGTTTGTTCCTTTACGTAAACCGAGAAAGTTGCCAGGTAAAATACACCTGTATAACATGATGGGGAGGGAACCCGAAGATGTGCTTTGATACTCTATTTGAATACTGAAGTTATTATTTACTTGTGCAGTCTGAACTGATAATTCTAGGGAAGTAAACTATATTGCATATAATGCATTTAATTTCGCATGAATAGCTGCTTAGGCTGACGAAATTGGAGAGTTTGTGTAGGTTTTTGGGGGAGGTTATTCAACATTTGAAAGCAAATTTTCACGTGTGGTAATGGATTAGTTTGAGCATCTTGAGCTGCAAGTAGCTATTCTTCCCGTTCGCTTTTTCGGAAAATGGATTCTGCATGATAATATTTTGTCATTATCCAATTTTATTGCTTTGTTAATTTGTGCATGGGGGGCATCATTATTTGTGCTTGATTTAACTTCTTGTGTGTGTAGGTAAAGTTATTTCAGAAGAATACGAGCTGGAGTATGGAACCGACTGTCTGGAGATGCATGTTGGTGCTGTACAGCCCGGTGAACGTGCATTGGTAATTGATGATCTGGTGGCGACTGGTGGAACACTCTCAGCTGCAATACGACTCCTAGGTGAGTGCTTTTCCTTGGCCATGAAAGCTATTGCAAACTTCGTTTTCGTCTTTTGATTTATGATTATTAAGCAAGGCCCCAGCTAATGTGTCCTAATTCTTCTTTCCCAGAACGTGTGGGGGCTGAAGTGGTTGAATGTGCGTGTGTTGTTGGGTTGCGTGAGGTGAAGGTATAATTTAAACCCTTGTAAATTTGTACGGATGTTCATCCCTGGCAACTAGGTTGAACGTGACAATTTGTTATGACTTCAACAAACGTTTTTTTTTCATTTTCATGGACCACCTATTACATGTTGTGCAGGGTACCTATGTCATTGTTTAGTAAGCTTCTATGGTTGCAATTATTCACTATTTGTTTTGTTGAGTTTATTGTCAAATCTTGGTAATTAATTGGAAGTGGTGCAAGTCTCTTTCAGTTGTTTGATATAAAGGACAAGTTAAATTTTCTTTAGTACCTGCTCCAAATTAACCTGATGGCAGACAAAATTGGATTTTTTATTAATTGATTCCTTACCAAATTGAAGAAGTCCTGTTCTTTGAGCATTGAGCAAAGAATGAAAGTCTTTATCTTTTTTTCAAGATGGAAAAAAAAAAAAGGATGCCTATATTGAAAGAAACAGAAGATGTGCAGAACTTGAAATATTGCTTCTAAGTTTTAACAAATTAACAGATAAAATACGTAAAAAAATAAAATAAAATAAGGATATAATGGAGGAAAGTTTGAATTGTTTATAAAAGATTTTGTGGAGAAAGTTGTGTGTTTTGTGAATCGTTAGCATTTATGTACAGTCTTAATTATCTGTTTTACTCTTTCATCGCTATGCAGTTGAACTGTTCTTTGACACTTGCTTTACCTTTCAGGGACAGCGCAGGCTTAACGGAAAACCACTTTACATCCTTGTGGAGCCACGCCAAATAGATAATTGTTGTTGAGGTACACTTAATTGGCCTTATGTTTTTTATGAACTAAATTATGTGCATAGGTCATCATAAGATGCATGTGGGAAAGACCTGTGCGCATCTTTAAAACCAGTATCTTAATTGTCTGATTCTTCGCTACATTTCCTAGGCCTATTCCAAAAGCACATTATGTTTCTCAATGTTATCTTTGTGTTGTTTATTTCTGCAGATATATTTGAGTTTGACGCTGCTTGGGCGGACTAGGAAGAACCGGGAAAAAAATGATGCTTGAGCAAAGGTCATTATGTGCTTCTAGGTATGGGTTAACCGAGTTTCTGCCTCACAAGGCTCATTTTATGTATCTTTCTTTCTATTGGGTCTCTATGTTAGTAGGCTATTGTTATTATTATTATGTACCATGGACAGTTTTGAAGAATGTTATTCGTAGAGATTGGTTTATTCGTAGAAATGAAATAGCGTTTCCATTTTGGCAAAAAATCATGTGTACTTACGTTGCTAGTGTCCAGACTTCTAATTTAAATAACGAGATACGATTAATGTGGTGGGACAGCGAAGTGAAGAAATCTTCTAAAAAAGAGTGCCAAATCTTCTCTTTTTTAGTTCCGTGTTTCACCGAGTTTATATGTCAAGAAATGAAACCGAGTACTCCTCTCTAAAAGGTAGCCGTCATTGGAGCAGTTTTTAGGCTCCAAAGGCCTTGTATTTTGGAAACTTTACAATCAAAACCTTTAAATTTTTACCTTTCTTTCTACATTTAAAAAAAAAAAAAAAAAAGAACTTGACCAGAGAATGCGAACACCAGAAACTGATCAAACAAGATAATATTTTATCTATTTAAGTAGTCTAACTAGTATAAATTAATAACTGACGCTTATCTTGTTTTGTAACAGAGATTTAAGTTTACATTGATTTGACCGAGTCTTCCATTGTTTACAAAGAGTAAATTCATAATTTTACTGATACTTTTTTTTTTAACTGATTACTTTGTAACCTTAGTTAAATATATCGAAATGGAATTGTGTTGATAGGAGAAAATTTGAAGGAAACAAAATAATGAAAATTTAGATCTTTGAATTGAGATTTTCGAAAATAACGGATTATTTTGTGCAAAAGAGTATGAACTCATGATTGATTATATTTACTTTCCCCTGATCTTTATTCTTTACGGCATTTGCAAACTTCGATTTTGCCAGGACCAAAAAAAAAAAAAAAAAAAAAAAAAAAAGAAAAAACCCAGGTAAAGAAGGAGAAAAAAAAACACATTCAGCTAAATAGAATTCTTTTTCTAATCTCTCTCGATATATTTGTGGAAATTTTTCTAATCTCTCTCAATATATTTGTGGAAATTCCTCTTTCTTTTTTTGAATAAATATTTGTGGACATTCTAAATACCCTATAGTTAAATTAAATTTATCCCCATCTTTTTCCTAAAAAGAATCGAAAAATTTATCTTTCCTACAAATCTGGGTTCCACTTTCCATCACACTCGGAGTGAAAAAAAAAGGAAGAAACGGGTCACTACATATTTCACAGGATAGACCACATCTTTCATTGGATAAGATCAACAGTAACGAGTAATACACATTTTTTTTTCGGCAACACAATCGAGCCCGAGTGCAGAGTCCGAATTCTGAAAAAGCAATCAATACTCTGGAGATCCCAAAAAAAAAAAAAAAGGGGCAAAATCATAGACAACATAAATGGATCTAGTTAACGAGCAAACCTCAATTCAATTTTACAACAATTTCCTCTTTTCTCTCCCCATTATTCACTATTGATGTTAATAAAGAGTAAATACAAGATGGTTGTCAAAGAGCAGATTCCCTGAAGATTTTGTATATCTGTATCAACTAAAAGGTAACCGTGAACTGTTTTTTATAGTCAACTATATGAACGAAAACAATATATATATATTTTTTTTATGAAAGAAAAACAGAAGATGATTATCGATCATACCAGTTACGGAAACACGCCGACCTGATCATGCTTGAAAATCATGTTCATCCCTGTTTCATTCATCTAAGACAATTCTCCCGGAGGCCTTCCTCATCTTTATTGAACATGTCCATTTTGAGAGTACGATGTACAACAGAGTTCAGCTGTTTTCTTAATTTAACATTATCAATGAAGAGGTTTGCTAATGTCTTCCTCAACTCATCATCTGTTGTCGTTGCATCGCTGATCATTTCATGACCATCATCAAGATCAGAAGCAGAATCTTCGTTTTCTTTGCTCAACAGTTCGGCCTGATTAATTTTGTGAAAAAAATGTCGGAAAAGGTACAGCAAACAGAAACAAGCAATCATAGGCAGGAGAAATGAATCACCAATGCAAAAAAATACTGCCTCAATCACAATTACAAGAACAGAAACAGACGAGGAACTAAATAACGGAAACAGACGAGGAACTAAATTTTATGTATGGAATTCAGACCTTAATTAAAATGCATGGATTTTTGGAATCAACAAGAAATCATGTTTAATCCACGCATGGAATTTTGGAATCAACAAGAAATCATGTTTAATCCACATCGAACCTAAACCTCACAGCTGCTGCATGATATTTTCATGCTTCATTAGTTCAAGACAAACATAATCCAATTTTAGAGGATAATAACTTTTCCGATAATAACTTTTCCAAAAGTGTCCCAAATTTTACACTAGGTGCATGCATTATTGTTTCTCATTGGTGGTTTTACAACTTTCCACAACTCATAAGAAGCCGACCATGTAATCTTTCTGTCTTCTCAAATTGGAGACCCCGTTGTTCATTGTAAACGAGCCCAGGAAAAATAGTGTCAAATAATAAGAGACCAAAATCGAAGTGATAAGCAAAAAGGGGTTTCCAAAATATACCTCTGTAAGTAGAGAGTTAACTTGGTCATCTGATGTCAAGAAATCTGAAGCCTCTGCTAGCGATGAAGGACATAAACTAACATCATCTTCCGAATGAGAATTCAGACTGCACTCAGGAAGTTGACTTTGAAGACTCCTGCATTTATTTAGAAGCTTTTTCCTAGCATTTTCGGCCTGCTTGCTCTTTAGTCTTTCCTCTTTAAGAAGTTTCTGGACAAAAGAAAACACCCAAAACCAAAATAAGTGTTGCGGACCTTCTTTCTTCTCTTCCCATAAGTATATACTCAGTTCATTTGTACGACACAGCCATTAAGAAAAATAAAATCTAGAAAACCAACAACATGCAAGAAAGAAAGCAGAACTACTTAGAACAGATGGCAAACGTAAAAAGCAAGAGGCATGATGTAGTAATAATCTTGAATAGGAAATATAATTGAGCAGAATAATAAACTACCTCAGCTTCAGACTTTTCCTTGAGTGATTTACTGAGCTCATGCTCCAATTCTGCTTGTGAACTTCGAAGAGATTTGACTTCTTTAACAAGCACTTTGCGGTCAGCTTTGGATTTTGCCTCTAGCTCTTCATATCGCTTCGACAAAATCTCGAGCTGCTCTTTAGAAGAATCCAACTCCTGCAGCAAAATGTCTTTGTCCTGATCGGTTGAACCTTTTGTGGACTCAGCACACAACTTCTCATCCTGATATTGTTTCATGTATGAATATATCAAACCTTTAAGATGATTAACTGAAAGAACATAATTGAAGATTATCAGGAAAGGTGCTGAAGAACCTTTTGCGACTGCAAATTCAATTTTAACGCCATTTCTAAGGATTTGTGCCGAAGTTCCTCCATATCCCACTGCATTTGGGTAAACCTTTCTCTTTCAACCAATATTGCTTGCTGCAGGTTTTCTTTACTTTTCTGTTGAGCACTTTCAAGTTCCACTTCCAAATCCTTAACCTGCACAAGTCCATCAATTGTGTTACAGAATCACGACATCCATCAGCAGTATCTGAGATTAGACAATCTGTCAGCAGAATGGCATAACTGCAAAGATCTGTTCATATTTAGAACCTCATGAATGTAGCAAGCTATCATCTAATTGTCCACGAATACATTAGAATTAAATACAACATCAATCATCCACATATTTCAATGAAAAAAAATCACATGGTAGCTTTTTTTGGCTCTGGGAATCACATGGTAGCTTGGTACTAGTTCCAAATAAAATATGGACAAACTCAATGAAAGAAGCAAAGTGCAGACTTATTATCTATTATTGTCATTATCAGGAATGTGAAAACCTCAAAACTGAAAATATACAATTTCCTAAGACAATTTATGCAACATCATTAACCACAAATCTGAAACTACCTTTGTTTCAAGGTAATCTTTCACGGCTATTTCTTGATTTAATCTTGCTATAAGATCCTCCATATCAGTTTTTGCTGTGACTAGCCTTCGCTGCATAGTCAGGAGAAGCCTGTTCATTTTCTGGCGCTGATCTAATGGAAGAACTAACTGAGCACCACCTGAAGTATGCAACTCCAAATTGCCAAGAATTTCCGTGCTGCTTGAAACCTCAGCAGCTCCAAGAAGGTCAAGAGAACCTTCACCATTCGGAACCCCAGAGATGGACATTTCACTACCTCTAAGAGAACTTGCATCACTTCCCACACTTTCATTTGATAGCTTGCGAGCATGAGCAATTACTTTATTAATCTCTTGCTCAGAGAAAAGATCCATTCCGTTACTAGATAAAAATGAAGATTTAGAAACATTTCCATTATATACATCCTTCCCAACAACAATGTTGAAATGTCTGGCATGCACTTTATTCCGAGGAAGGCCTTCCAACTGCTCTAATATAGTTTGTCCCATAAACAGCCCTTCATCAATATTAGACATGCTATACTTCACAAGATTTTCTATTGGACTTGTCAAATCCTCGTCCAACGTCAGATCCTCCATACCCATGTCATTATTGTCATCTCTTCCAAGCCTAGGAGTTCCCAGCTCAGATACCTCATAAGCAGTATCACTTCCATAATCTGATGTGATAGATGAACTACCAACAATGGTAGGTAAGCTTGACTGGGTAGGCAACTGATGAGAATTAGCTTCAGAAGTCTGCGGATGTACATCTTGGAATGCTGAGAAATATGAATAGAAGAATATATATCAAGACATCTGTAACCTTATTGAAAAAACTAAGATCTAGATTGACTAATTTCATGTAATTAAACAATGTGGGAAGGAAAAGAAAAATTGTATAACAGGGCACTTCACACAATAAAAAGTCACATACATGATCTGGCAGCAGCTTCAAGTTCAAGAAAGGATGCCACAACAACGCTTCTTGATATATCGATATCAGACAGCAGCTTCGTCATCCACTCCTCTAACGAGCACCTTCTCTGTAGCAAAACAAAGTATTTAAACATTAGTCAATTAAAAAGAAAAAAAAAACAATATTAGTCATGCATGTGAATGTGTATACATGTGTGTGGACGTGCATGTGAATTACTAAAGACTGCAAATCCAAGCTTTCATAATGACATGTTTCAATTATATTCAAAAAGAGAGGCGATAATTGAGAAAAAAGCATCTTACTCAGTGCAACTAGATGTCCATATTTGTATTTAGACTTAAAAATAAATATCAACGTGTTTGATAAGTTACACTCATCTTTTCTATATCTTCAAGCTTAAGAATTGTTCGACTGGGAATTTGTTGTGCTTTGTGGCATTTTTGTGCTATTTGCAGATACAGAACTATTGTGTTAAGTGGATCGTGATTTGGAGCTAAAACGGAGCCAAAAAGGGGACAATTAGTTAAGAAGCTGGCGCCGCATCGCAACAGGTTACCAACCGCGGCACCAAAATGCCCTGAAATAGGGGCATTCTTTCCGAGAGCTAGTGCTTCGGCGCCACTACAGAACAACGCCAACCCCTTGCCTTTTTATCTTCTTCGTTTTGGCACCGCGGCGCCAAAAGTGAGGCGCGACGCTAATGCCTAGGCTTTTAAGGACTTATACACGTGGCACGCAATTCGAAGACAGTTTTTGGGCTCCTATAAATAGCATTGCTTCACCATTTTGAGAGGAGGACGAAACCCTAGCAGCCAAGAGTCCATTGGAAACCATTTTCAAGGGTGAAACATCAAGAATCAAGAGGGCTTGAGTTGGAGATTGAGCTTCATTAGAGTTTTTTATTTCATTTTTCTCCTCTTACTCTTTAATTTTTGTAATTTGAGATGACGAACCCTTGTTATTGTTTGTGCTTGGGGTTGTTTAATTTGAATATGAGCTAAACCCATAAGCCAATGGTTACAATTGAACCTTTAATGTAATCTATTGCTTATTAATACTCTTTTATTAATGAAATCCATTGTCGAACTGTTTGTTTTCCTTATGCCTATTGCTTCTATTTACTAGGCCACTAAATAGATTGTTGAGTGAAATTTCTATGAACGTAGAAAAGGGAGTAGAGATTTGGACTTAGGTAAAACAACATAAATCTAATTTGGGGTAAGTTTGCATATGATAGGAATATACCTATGTGTTGTGTGCAACCATTTTTTTTTTAATAAGAAACAAGAAAAATACATATTAAAAAAGAAAAGAGTACAAGGACGGCACCAGAGGTCCCCAAAAAACAAACACAACTAACAGGCGCTAGACCTATAAGACCGAAATCAAGAGAGAAAACCCCAATTAATCTAACCAATCCCTAATTCTCAACAAATCAAAGAGATTGACATTTTTAAACTCTTAAGCATTCTTACGCCAAATAGCCCCCCAAACCGTAATTTTATCTTGTAACTCTCCCTCCGTAGAGGAAGCATCTTCAAAAATTCATTGGTTTCTTTCAGACCAAACCCCCACAGAAGTGCCAAGACGAAAACATTCCAAAGAGAACTCCTTTTACCGCCTCCTACTCCCCCTGGTCCATGAGCAAGTCCGAACAAGTACGGGGGAGAACCCATTTCGTTTTAAAGACTTCCAAGAGCCTCCACCAGAGTTTGGAAACATATTCATAGTGATAAACAAATGGTTAATATCTTCCTTGTTAGCTTTGCACAACACACACCAGGAAGGAGATAAGGCTTGAAGAGGCCTTCTTCTTTGCGACAAATTATAGGTGCTCAATTTTCTTTTCGAGACCAACCACCCAAAGAATTTCTTAAGAGAACAGAAGATTTCCACACCATATTGTATGGCCCAAAGTTTGGGGTGTTACCAGAATCCTTAACGTAGGAAGCATGACTTGATAGAGAAGCCTTTGTTAGAGTCCGGTATCCAAACCCTTCTATCATCTATGGTTGGGCACAAAGCAGTGTTATTCAGGCATTCAATCAGCTGCATACATTTATTCAAATCTCTGTCATTAATATTCCTACGGAGATGCAAGTTCCAGCCTGCACTATTTAAAGAAGTACCACCCTGGCCCTCCCAAAAATCCGATACTCTACTGCCGTGTAGCCTAGAGATGCGATAGATATTCGGAAGCCTAGAAGCAAAATTTTCCTCCCCCAACCAGACATCCTCCCAAAATCTGATGTTATCATCATTGCCCACCTTGAATCGCACGGGTCCTAAAAAGTAGCTGTATTGAATAGAAATGAATTCCATGGGCTTCAAAAATTGGTTCTTTGCACGGCTCCAGAGTCCCAATTATTAGGGCTAATACCATATTTACTCTTAATAACTTTATACCACAATTTGTTTTTTTCAAGAGGGAACCTCTACAACCATTTACTTAACAAAACTTTGTTCCTCCGAATTAAGTTCCCAATTCTCAGACCTCCCTTGGACTTAGGCCGCTCTACCTCCTCCCAAGCTACTAGATGATCCGACTTTTCCCCATCACTGCCATTCCAAAGGAAGTTTCTCATAATCTTTTCAACTTCACTAACAACTTTCATGGGAATACGAAATAGGGAGAGAAAATAGGTAGGAAGAGCGGAGAAAACTGATTCAATAAGCATTAATTTGCCTCCCCTAGAGAGGAAAGCCCTCTTCCATCCATCTAATATTTTAGCGAGCTTCCTAACCACCGGTTCCCAGAACAGGGACGATGAAGGATTCCCACTGAGTGGCAGTCCTGGATATGTCATTGGCCATTGTCCTACACTGCAACCCACCTCACCTGCTTTAAGAGTAATTACGTCTTCTTCCATGTTGATTCCCAGGAGGTGACTCTTTGCTACATTAATACGGAGCCCAGAGACAAGGCTGAACACCTTTAATAAGTTGCACAGATTGGACAAAGAGTTATCTTCCGGTGCTAGGAAAAATAAGGTATCGTCCGCAAACTGAATATGAGAAACCTGAGTTTCCTTTCTACCCACCTTGAAGCCTTGCACTAGGTTTTCCTCCACGGCCTTTTCCATAAGTCTACTTAAACCATCCGCAACTAAGGAGAAAAGGCGAAAGAGGGTCACCTTGCCTAAGACCTCTAGAACTCTCGAATTTCCCTCTTGGTCTCCCGTTGACAAAAATAGAATACGAGACATTGTACATACAATCGCCTATCCACTTTCGCCACAAAACACCGAATCCTTTTTTCTTCAGAACGAAGTCGAGAAAGGGCCATTCAACGTAGTCATAGGCTTTCTCAAAGTCAATTTTGAAGACCAAAACTTTTTTGCCATTCTGTCTATAATTGTCCACTACCTCATTAGCTACTAAGGCCACATCCAGAATTTGTCTGCCCGCAATAAAAGCTCCTTGGGCTTCGGATATTGTAACATCCAAAACCTCCTTCAATCTCTGAGATAGCGCCTTAGCTATCATCTTGTACAAACTAGTTACCATGCTGATGGGTCGAAAATCTTTAATAGAGTAAGAATTTGCCTCCTTTGGGATTAGACAAATGTAAGTCTCATTAATGATCCCATTGATGACTCCAGTTTTGTAAAATTCAAGAAAAACCTCGAGTAGGTCATCTTTGATTGTATATTGAAACTGCGCCATGGTAAAGCTGTCACGGCCTGGCGATTCATTACCATCGCAAGCAAACACTGCTGCCTTAATCTCATCAATTTTGAGAGATCGTTCTTGATTCTTCTTAGAAGGGCTGCTTCCTGCACCCGAATATCCCCAAAAACTGCCGAGTTCCAGGTTTTAACCCGACTTTTAATGGCTTTCAATCTAGTCCAAAACTTGTAGCCCTCCCAACCCTGCGTTGTCATCCCTTTCCACTAGTCTTCAAAAGTTTTGCTGAAGTCCTTGTGGTTTAGCCACATATTCTCAAATCTAAAGGGAGTTGGACCCCAGATAAGGGGGTTGGAATCCAAGATTATAGGACTATGATCTGAAAAAGTCCGGACTTTGACTTCTGGTCGAGTCATTGGGAACAAGTCTTCCCAACCATCCGTACGTAAAAATCTATCCAGCCCACAGCAAGTAGGAGATTCCCGAAAGTTAGACCAAGTGATTAGAGGAGTTTGAGGGTAGATTGTAATCCTAGGTCCCATTTTTGATTGTTCTCAATTAGATATTTTGGTTGTTGAGTTTAGAGTGCTTGCATTTACTTCTTATTTTTGTTGCTTATTGTATTGCTTATTGAATTTCAAGTTATTCTAGTCAATTTTCTATACTTTGTTTGGATAAATTGAAAACCGTGCTTGGTTAGTAGTTAACAATTATAAGTCATATTTCTCTGTGAAACGATACCCTTATTCTCATCTATATTACTCGTTGTAACAAGTTTTTGATACGCCAGGAATTTGTGATTTATATCTTATTAATATTAATATCAATTAGTTTAGATTTAATTCAAACTTTTCTGTTCATGTTGTGGATTTCAGGTGCTAAAATACAGTGCATGAGATGTACAAGGGGTGTTGAACTTGTATCATTAGACCCAGAGATTGAACACACTTTGAGAGAAATTAGAAGACAGAGGAATCAAAGGATCGACCTTCAAGCAGTTTAGATTTAATTCAAACTAATCTGTTCATGTTGTGGATCTCATGTGTTAAAATACAGTGTATGAGATGTACAAGGAGTGCTGTACTTGTACCATTAGACCCTGAGATTGAACGCACTTGAAAGAAATTAGAAGACAGAGAAATCAAAGGGTCAACCCTCAAGCAGCTATGGGTGAACAAGATAATGCCAGGCTGTTGAGGGACTTCGCAGTTCCCGTTGTTGATAATGTTGGTTCTAGTATTCGGAGGCTGACTATCAATGCTAATAACTTTGAATTGAAGCCGACGATTATTCAGATAGTACAAGGAACTTGTCAGTTTGGTGGCTTACATAGTGATGATTCCAACCAGCACATTATGAACTTTCTAGAGATACATGACACCTTCAAGCATAACGGAGTTAGTGATGATGCCATTCGCTTGAGGTTGTTCCCATTTTCTTTGAGGGACAAAGCAAAGGGCCGGTTGAATGCTTTACCTGCGTGATCTATCACTACTTGGGATGATTTGGCTTAGAAATTTCTTGCTAAGTTCTTTCCTCCGATGAACACAGCTAAATTATGAAATGATATTACTTCCTTTGTGCAATTTAACAATGAGTCCTTACATGAGGTATGGGAGCACTATAAGGAGTTGATGAGGAAGTGTCCGCACCATGGAGTTCTCAAGTGACTACTTGTTCAGACTTTCTATAACAGATTGATGGGTCATTTGAGGACTATTGTAGACCCCACAACTAGCGTTGCTTTGATGGATAAATCCTCTTATGAGGCTTACAAGTTATTGGAAGAAATGGCGGCGAAGTAGCCTTATGAGCGTGTTAATCCAAAGAGAGCAGCTAGTATCAATTAGTTGGAAGCCATTTCATCATTAACAGCTGAAGTCAACACCTTGACCAAGAAGATTGATTCTATGGCTATTCATGGGGGTGCATGCTAATGCAGAGTTCAGTTGGGGTTTATGAGCAGTGTGGTAACAACCATTTGAGCAGTCAATATCCTATGAACATGGAGTTAGCACAGTTTGTGGGGAACTTCAACAGGCAGCAGCAGAACAATCTATACTCTAATCTCTACAATCCCGGTTGAAGGAACCACCCCAACTTTGTATAGGATAATCACAATCAGAATCAACAAGGCCACAATCCAGTTGGAAGACCAATGCATCCTCCAGGTTTCCCTCCTCAAGAGCAATCATTACAGGAGAAGAATCCTTGATTAATAGAAATGTTTATACAGCATATGGTGAAGGATGATGTTAATCTTAAAAATCAGGCGGCCACCATGAAATCTTTAGAGATGCAAGTAGGCCAGTTGGCCAATGCTATCACTAATTAACCTCAAGGGACGTTGCCTAGTAATACCGAGGTGAACCTGATAGACCCCCATTACGTTTCACATATGCTCGGAGGAAGAAGAATGCGGATTCAGTGACATGAGCTGGCTGCCAGATGGCAATAGTGGATATGGGCTGAGATAACAGTTTTTGGGCAGATTGTTGTAAGGGGGATATGAGTGGCGCCAGTGAAGTTAGTTTCAGAATAGTAGTATTTAGCCAGGGGGGTAGGAGGTAAATTGTTGTAGAGCACTGCTCCAGGGGAGAAAAGCAGGTTCTCGAATTCCTGGCTATGTAATGTTATTCCATCTCAAGCAATAAACAGACCTCAGTTATTCATAATAGTTACATTTCCATATCTGATTTGCTTGATCTTACCAATTTGGTATCAGAGCGGCATCTCCGATCATGACGGTGACCACTCGGAGTCAAGTCGACGTTCGACAAGACCAGGTGGAGGACCCATACCCAGGCGATCGCGGCATCTCGCGTCAGGAGTTTGACGCCCTTCGTACTGACGTCCAACGACTCTCCTCTCTGACGCAGAGCATTAAATTTCTCACGGATCATCTCGGTCAATTCTTTCCACTCCAAACCGCTTTAGCACCCACTCCGGTTTCGGCCGATCAATTGCCCAGAGCGCAGGCATCGACCAATCGCCCACCATCTGCTTCTACTTCGATTCCGGCACTTACCTCGGCGGCAATTTCTGGGTTAACGGGCGGACCGTCTATCCATCTCGGTGGAAGCACAGAATTCCGCCTTTGGCGTTTGGAACTGCCGATCTTTAACGGGGAAAACCCAGACGGGTCGTTGCTGCGAGCTAACCGGTATTTTGCGATCAATGGCATGACAGACACCGATCGTCTCGAAGCGGTCGCGATTTGTATGGAGGTACCGGTGCTATCGTGGTATCAATGGGAGCATCGGCGAGACCAATCCGTAGCTGGGTGGAGTTCCAGACCCTCCTATTAGCCCGCTTTCGATTTGACATCGACTTATCCTCTTGCCAGTAATTCCTCGCCAGTAAACAGGACACGACCGTCAAGGATTACTTGGAGCGATTCGAACTTCTGGTGGCGGCGCAACAAAATGTGTCTGAGGAAGTTTTTGAGTGTTTTCCTCAATGAGTTGAAGCTTGATATCCTGGCAGAGGTCTTGGTCATGGGCCCTGTTGGGCTCGATGCCATTATTAAAGCAGCCCTCCTGGCAGAAAAGAAGCAAGCTCTCTTGACAGTGGGCCGTGGCCCAATTCCACCATCAATAATACCCATACAGAGCCTTAAGGGAACGACACCGTATTCACCTCCTTCAGCATCCTCGCCTAAAATTTCCAACGCAGCTTCATTACCATCCACAATACCTAAACCCACTTCGCCTGTTACACCGTCTGCAACCCCCAGACCACAACAATCATTCCGCCGTCTCACGGAGTCGGAGATTCAGTCCCGGTGTGAAAAAGGCCTATGTTATAGATGTGACGAGAAGTATACAGTGGGTCACCGCTGTAAACAAAGGCAACTCTATGTTCTCATGGTTCAGGACATTGACGAAGAAGAGGATTCCAGGCCCAACACGCCATGCGATTCGGACGACGTACAAGGGGAGAATATTCCTCTGGGGGTGGCCGCGGAACTGTCTATCAATTCGGTCGTGGGCCTATCCGATCCTCATACTATGCGATTGAAGGGGAAAATTCAAGACAAGGAGGTAATTGTTTTAATTGACTGTGGTGCCACCCACAATTTTATCTCCAATGATTTAGTTCAGCTCTTGAAATTACCTATGACCAATACACCTTCTAGCTATGGGGTATCGATGGGGAATGGATTAACAGTTCAGAGCAACGGGGTTTGTAAGGGTGTGAGATTGTCTTTACCCAACATGGAAATTGTGGAGGACTTCCTTCCTCTTGCCTTGGGAGGAGCTGATGTGGTACTAGGGATGAAGTGGCTAGAGTCCTTGGGCACGATGCAAGTGAATTGGCAGAAACTGATTATGAAATTTACACTCGGGGATGTGTTGGTTACAATACAGGGAGACCCTAGTCTAACAAGGTCTCAGGTGTCTCTTAAAGCCATGATGCAGAATATAATTCACGAAGGCTCAGGTGTGCTATTGGAACTGTGTCAATTGAACTCCTCAAACCCTACGACCACCCCAAGCGACCCACCTGTGATTGATTCTGTTTTACAACAATATGAACCAATGTTTGAGCAGCCCCAAGGACTACCTCCCAACCGCAGCAAAGATCACGCAATTACTCTTCGTGCAGGAACTTCTCTGATCAATGTTCGTCCATACAGATATCCGCACGTTCAAAAGAATGAGATTGAGCACTTAGTCGGAGAAATGTTAGCCGCCGGAATCATACAACCCAGTACAAGCCCTTTCTCGAGTCCGGTCCTCTTGGTTAAGAAGAAAGACGGAAGCTGGCGGTTTTGCATGGACTATCGTGCTCTCAATCGGGAAATCGTTCTAGATAAGTTCCCAATCCCCGTAATTGAGGAACTATTAGATGAATTACATGGTGCTAGATGGTTTTCAAAGTTGGATCTACGTTCAGGGTATCATCAGATTCGAGTGAGACCACAATATGTGCCAAAAACAGCCTCTTGCACCCATGAAGGCCATTACGAGTTCCTTGTAATGCCTTTCAGTCTCACTAACGCACCTGCCACATTCCAAGCCCTTACGAATGGCATCTTCAGGCCATACCTGCGCAAATTTGTCCTGGTGTTCTTTGACGACATACTAGTATATAGTTTATCCTTAGAGGACCACGCCAACCACCTGCAGGTAGTTCTACAGTTATTATCCGCCCATTCCCTGTTCTTCAATAAGAAATGCTCTTTTGGTCAGCAAGCAGTCCAGTATTTGGGGCATGTCGTATCAAGTGAGGGTGTTTCAGCACAAGATTTCATCAATGCTAGAGTGGCCAACTCCGTAGAATTTGCGAGATTTACGCGGGTTTTTGGGACGCACCGGGTATTATCGGCGCTTCGTGGCCGGCTATGGTGCTCTTGCTCGTCCCCTTACTGACCAACTCAAGGATGAGTTCTGGTGGACCCCAGAGGCACAACAAGCATTTGATCGATTGAAGTATGCCATGGGCTCCCTCCAGGTGTTGGCTCTACCAGATTTCAATCAGCGCTTCGAATTGGAAACTGATGCATCTGGATATGGACTGGGAACTATTCTCATGCAAAATAAGAAGCCAATCGCCTATTTCAGCCAAAGCCTATCCCTTCCTCATCGCCGCAAATCCGTTTATAAGCGTGCGCTCATGGCCATTGTTTTGGCAATACAGAAATGGCGACCTTACCTCTTGGGACGGCATTTTATTGTGCGCACTGACCAACGCAGTTTGCGCTACTTACTGGAACAACGCCTTGTGGCAACCGAACATCAGAAATGGCTTACGAAATTAATGGGCTATAATTTTGAGATTCAATATAAGGCCGGGCTTGAAAATAAAGCGGCCGATGCTCTCTCCCGCTTACCAACACAGCCTATCTTCACCGCCCTTTGTGCTCCTCAGCTCCTTGATTTGAAGCTATTCATACTCAAGTGATGGCTGATCCCTCCCTGATCCAGATTTGTGAGGGACTTGCCCAAAACCCGGAAGGGCACCCGGGGTACTCGCTAAAGGATGGGAAACTTTGGTACAAGGATCAGCGGGTTCTAGCTGCATCCTCACCTTACATACCAGTGTTACTGTGGGAGTATCATGATGGCGTGCTTGGGGGACATTCTGGCGTTCTCAAAACCTTCCAGAGGTTATCCGCTGATTGGTATTGGGTTGGCATGCGAAAGACAGTCCAACAACATGTCGCCAGCTGTCAAACTTGCCAACAACACAAGTCTCTCACCACGGCCCCAGCTGGTCTCCTGCAACCCTTGCCAATTCCTGATAAGGTTTGGGAAGATATCACCATGGACTTTGTGGAAGGATTACCCCGCTCGGAGGGCTATGACACCTTGCTGGTGGTTGTGGATCGACTCATCAAATGTGCCTATTTCATTCCCTTGCGCCATCCTTTTACTGCAGCTTCCGTTGCTGCTGCCTTCTTAAAGGAAGTGGTTGGCTTACATGGCTTTCCTCGCACCATTGTTTCTGATAGAGACAAGGTCTTCCTCAGTAACTTTTGGACTGAGTTATTTCGTTTGAATGGAACGTCCCTCCGCCTCAGCACGGCATACCACCCTCAAACGGACGGTCAAACGAAGGTAGTAAACCGCACCCTGGAGACATACCTCTGCTATTTTTCCAGTGACAAGCCTCGTAAATGGGTTCAGTACATAGCTTGGTGCAAGTATTGGTATAATACCAGTTTCCACACCGCTACACAAATGACCCCGTTCAGAGCGGTTTATGGCCGAGATCCACCACTTCTTCTCCGGTTCGAATTCGGCAGCACATCCAACGCTTTAGTGGAACAACTTACGGAGCGTGACAACATTCTTGAAGAGTTGAAACTCCAACTGAGTCGAGCACAACAGCGAATGGTGAAGTCTGCCAATTAGCATCGTCGTGAGTTGCAATTACAAGTTGGCGACCAGGTTTATCTTAAGCTTAGGCCCTACCGACACCTCTCTTTGGCTCGTAAAAGAAATGAGAAGTTGTCCCCTAAATATTTTGGCCCTTATCTGATTGTGGAAAAGGTGGGCGCAGTGGCCTATCGTCTCGCACTCCCTGACAATTGTGCGCTACACCCTGTCTTTCACGTGTCTCTTCTTCGACCAGCAATTGGGCCAGCACATGACGCTCAACCTTTGCCCCCACTGCTCTCCGATGATATAGTGTGGAATGTGGAGCCAAAGCAACTTCTTGGGGTTCGCTTCATTACCACGAGTAGCCATGCTCAACCACAAGTTCTTATCCAGTGGAAGAGCCTACCTGTTTCAGAAGCCACTTGGGAGGAGTACGATACTATCCAGCGGCAATTTCCAACCTTTCACCTTGAGGACAATGTGAGTTCTTGGGTGGGAAGTATTGATAGACCCCCATTACGTTTCACATATGCTCGGAGGAAGAAGAATGCGGATTCGGTGACATGAGCTGGCTGCCAGATGGCAATAGTGGATATGGGCTGAGATCACAGTTTTTGGGCAGATTGTTGTAAGGGGGATATGAGTGACGTCAGGGAAGTTAGTTTCAGAATAGTGGTATTTAGCTAGGGGGTATGAGGTGAGAGGAGCATCTTGAGTAAATTGTTGTAGAGCACTGCTCTAGGGGAGAAAAGCAAGTTCTCGAATTCCTGGCTATGCAATGTTATTCCATCTCAAGCAATAAACAGACCTCAGTTATTCATAATAGTTATATTTCCATATCTGATTTGCTTGATCTTACCAGAATCCTAAGAAGGATGCCAAAGAGCAATGCAAGGCGGTCACGTTGAGAAGTGGGAAGGAAGTTCACAGTATGATGAAGCCAACCGAAGCACTAGAAAAGGAAGATGAGGGAGAGAAGCGGACCGAAAAAGTAGTTGAGAGTTCATCGTCGTCGAAGCTATCTCCCTATAATCCACCCACACCATTTGAGCGAATGCAGAAGAAGAAATTCGATCAATAATTCTCTAAGTTCTTGGAAGTGTTTAAAAAGTTGCACATCAACATTCCCAATGCTGAGGCGCTTGAGCAAATGCCTAGTTAAGTGAAGTTCATGAAGGAAATTTTGTCTAAAAAGAGCTGGTTAGGGGAATTTGAAACGGGTGCTTTGACTGAGGAGTGTAGTGCTATTCTATTTGAAGAAATTGCCTCCTAAATTGAGGGGTACCACAAGTTTCAGTATCCCTTGCACAATTGGTGAGCATTTCAGTGGACGGGTTTTGTGTGACTTGGGTGCAAGCATCAATTTGATGCCCCTTTCTATCTTTAATAGACTCGGTTTGGGTGGGTGTAGGCCTACTACGATAACTTTGCAGCTAGATGACAGATCGTTGACGTATCCTAGAGGCATTGTTGAGAATGTTTTGGTGAAAGTGGATAAGTTCATTTTTCAGGCCGACTTCGTAGTGCTTGATATGGAGGAAGATAGAGAGATTTCCTTACTCTTGGGGAGACCATTATTGGACACCGTGAGGACTTTGACTGATGTTTAAAAGGATGCATTGGCCATGAAAGTTAAAGACCAAGAGGTGACATTTAATGTGTTCAAGCCATGAAGCTCAATAATGAGCCGGAAGATTGCTATAGAGTTGAAGCTATAGACCGCTTGGTGATAGAAACCTTTGAGAAGAGTTGAGTGAAAGATCCACTTGAAGATTCGGTGATGAATGGAGGTTATGTGGTGACTAGAGAAGCAAATGAGTGTTTGCATGCTTTGAATTCCTCTCCTCTGTTTGAAAGAGCAAATATGCAATTTGAAGCTTTGAATAGACCTCTGGAGACAGAGTCTATCATAAAGCTTTCCGTTGAAAAGCCGCCGATTTTGGAGTTGAAGCCATTACCTAGCCATTTGAAATATGCGTTTCTGGGTGAGAATTCTACTTTACCTGTCATTATTTCTTCTACTTTAAATGAGGTTCTAAAAGAAAAGTTGTTGCGGTTATTGAGGCAATACAAGAAGGCTTTGGGGTGGACTATTGCGAATATCAAGGGTATAAACCCATCAATTTGTATGCACAAAATTCTGTTGGAGGATGATCATAAAGCTACAATTGAGCATCAACGGTGATTGAATCCTATCATGAAAGATGTGGTGAAGGAGATTATCAAGTGGTTGGACGTTACATTATTTATCCCATTTCAGACAGTTCATGGGTTAGTCCGGTGCAATGTGTTCTAAAGAAAGAGGGAATGACTATGGTGGCCAACAAGAACAATGAGTTGACTCCAACAAGAACAGTGACTGGGTGGAGAATGTATATGGACTACAGGAAGCTAAACAAGGCAACCCGCAAGGATCATATTCCATTGCCATTCATTGATCAACTACTTGACAGATTGGCCAGACATGAGTTTTATTGTTTCTTGGACTGCTACAGTGGTTACAATCAGATTGCTATTGCTATGATATACCAAGAATTGACTACATTCACTTGTCCTTACGGTACATTCGTATTTAGAAGAATGTCCTTCAGGTTGCGCAATGCCCCAACTACTTTCCAGAGATGCATGATGGCTTTTTTCACTGATATGGTAGAGCAGTTTCTGGAGGTATTTATGGATGACTTGTCTGTATTTAGTGATTCATTTGATCTGTGTCCGCATAACTTTTCTTGTGTGTTAAAATAGTGTGAAGACAATAATATGGGTTTGAATTGGGAGAAGTACCGTTTCATGGTCCAAGAGGGGGTTGTTCTTGGTCATCGAATTTATAGTAAGGACATTGAGGTTGACAAAGCAAAGGTTGAGACCATTGAGATGCTTCCTTCGCCAACCAATGCAAAAAGAGTTCGCAGTTTTCTTGGGCATGCAAGATTTTATCAGAGGTTCATTAAGGACTTCTCTCAAATTGCCAAGCCAGTGTGTATACTGTTAGTGAAGGATGAGGTATTCAACTTTGATGACTATTGTTTGGTGGCTTTTAAGACTTTGAAAAGGAAACTTGTGACTGCACCTGTGATTGTGGCTCCAGATTGGTCTATGCCGTTTGTATTGATGTGTGATGCGAGTGATTATGCTGTGGGAGCAGTTTTGGGACAGAGGAAGGAAAGGATGTTTCATGCTATCTATTATGCAAGCAAAACCCTCAATGATACCCAATTGAACACCACAACTGAAAAGGAGTTACTTGCAGTGATGTTTGCTTTTGACAAGTTTCCATCTTATTTAATTGACACCAAGGTGATAATTTGTAGCTTCTTATTAATGAAATCTATTGTTGAATTGTTTATTTTACCTTATGCCTATTGCTTCTATTTACTTTGCCACTAAATAAATTGTTGAGTGAAATTTTTATGAACTTGGAAAATGGAGTAGAGATTTGGAATTAGGAAAAACAACATATGATTATCTAATTTGGGGTAAGTTTACATAGGATAGGAATATACCTATGTAACTTGTGCAACCATTTTGAGATAATCTTAATAAACCTAGTCAATTCATGTTAGAGGTAATGTGTTATCTTATCTAGGTAGTTCCAATTTGCACCTGGAAAAGGCTTTTTGGACATATTAATGTTTTAGGATAACAACCCCAGTGGATTAGTTAATTTAAGAAGGGAATTAGGTAATCATAGGAGTTAGAGGATTGGATTGTAATCCTAGGTCCCATTTTTGATTGTTCTCAATTAGACACTTTGGTTATTGAGTTTTGTGCGTGCATTTACTTCTTATTTTTGTTGCTTATTGTATTGCTTATTAATTTTCGAGTTATTCTAGTCAATTTTCTATATTTTGTTTGGATAAATTGAAAACTGTGCTTGGTTAGTAATTAACAATTATAAGTCACATTTCTCTGTGGGACGGTACTCTTATTCGCATCTATATTACTTGTTGCGACCCGTGCTCTTGCGGTGTGTCCATAATATGGCGTAACAGTGTTATTCGTTACAAATTAAGCGATGGACTACAAATGAGGAATTACTACCAAATACGTCTAAATAATACAATGAACAAAACTCTACATTACACCTAATGCTTGACAAAGTAAAAAGACATTACCTACCTCTTCCAACAAAGCCCGGCTTTTCATTCGCAACAGTCCCTTGGGTGGGGGTGATGGGAGATTTTTCTTGGGAAACACCTTTTTAAGCTGCCAAAAGATTTTCAAAAAAAATCACTATAAGAGCAACTTAAAAGAAAAAACCAATTAGGATTTCCTCATATAAACTCAAAAAAAAAATAATAATAATAAGTCAACCTGGTCAATGACTCAATTTGGAAACCAGTATACATGAACTACCTATTAACTAATGAAAAGGAAGAAAGAGGGCAAACTGACATCAGCGAAGAACTTCAAGAAATCATTGAATCTTCGCAGAACTCCACGGCTTGTAGTACTCCCTTCAGGTGATTGAACACCAACATGAACCCTGTAGAACTGTCCCTTGAAAATGTTAAAAAAGAAAGGCAAAAGCTTGACAAATGCTACTTAAAAAATTGACAAGTTGGCTTCAGTTTAAATAACTGTTGGTGCTTATTCTACCAAACCTAACTACGTGTTTGAAAGAAGTTAGCAACATGTATTAAATTCCAATAAGCAAGGATCACGTACAACATACTCTAATAAAACTAGCAAGGAGCAACATATTACAAAGCAATAACACCAAATAGTATTAACACAAATCCAAGACGATAAATCAGATAATAGTGATGTTAGAAACAACAATACAATTGATATAACCAAATTTCATATCTTATACACACTGACCTTATAAAATTGTTAAAATTCTTTCCTGTGTGATTGTACAAGAACAGAAACCTTTTAAAGTAACTAAATCATGACAGATTTCCTTTGCCCAAGACAAATGAATGACCATACAATGTTAAATGGAATAAACTTCAATGTATATATATGATGTTTACTCTATTATCAATGCAATTTTTGGAAAACACAGAAAGCCGACTATATTCCAATATCAACTCAGATTTAGTGATCAACATTGGGAACCATCAATCAATTGAAAGATCAATCTCTCATTACAGCTTCAGAAAATAATCATAAGCAGATTAACAATGTTGACGAGAAAACAAAAGTAATTTTTTTCCCCCAAGCAATAAGAATTATAGCAACACCCTGTTTACGCTATGTTGCAAATCGATTCACAAGCTGATCAACATTAACCCTTGGTAATTGGTATAGATAAACACTGGAGAGTCATTCCCAAAAAATAACATTAAACATCATCTAACCCTTGGTAATTGGTATAGATAAACACTGGAGAGTCATTCAAATTTGAATACCACTACAGGATCTGAATCTCTTGATTTTGGAAGGACAACCCAGGAAGGTATAGTGACACAGTAACTCCAGCCTGTGCGAGCATCATGCGGCCAAACTGTGTCTCGACCATTCTGCAGAGAGAATGTGGAGTTGTGGATAAGAAATAAAATCAAAGTCAAACACTAAAAATACAAAAACATAAAAAAAATAATTCCTTTTAAGATAAAACTCAAGAAGTAATCCAATAACTCAAGCAATGGCATTACTAGAATGTAAAAACCACCACCTAATCGCTAGTTTTAAATTTTTGAAACTCAACAATTTTATAATACAGATGGGGCCCCTGCTATCCCCAAATTTCCACTAGTATTAACCAGCAGTCGTTTATATTCAACCAGGTTTGAATACATTTGCTCAAATTATAAAGCAATTAAAGAAAGTGTAAGTTTACCAGAAAACAAAGAATATCCCCGGCATTGCATAAGTGGCATTAAATGATCCCACAAAGATCAACATAAAGGATTCAAATGAAAACTTAAAGTGCTTAAAATCCTTTACCATTTGTTATAATATTATCTGAAAGTGCTTGTCAACCTATTCGTGCGCTCTAGACCTCACGGCGGTTTATATATTCGCTGCAAATTAATATTTGATGCAACAATTCCGATACCATATTTAAGCAATCAAGTGACGTGACGGTCAACGTCAGTTTGAATTGGTAGACTAAGACGTGCACCTAAATGACAAATAAGCTTGCACTGTCAGTCCGTCACTTGCGACGGAAATTTATTAGATAAGTTAAAGCTAAGTTGTAACAAATATCATCTGCTCGTAGAGTTACAATTTGTTCTTAATAGAGCTTTCTTCAGCCCTTTTTTAGCTTCCATGAATTTCGTCACTCTCTTCGATCATAGAGTACTAACTTAGGTACCAAATACCACTAAGAGCTTGGTCAGGTGCTAAGCCCACTCGGCCCCACGCAAGGAGTTCTGAGTTCAAGGCAAAGCCACTCGGAATTATCTATGCCACCCTCTGCCATTATAACCCTTTTGATCAAAACGGGAAAACCCTAGTACCAAATTATTTTACCGATTTTTCTGTGCTAACAATAATCGGTAACAAGCATGGTTTTACAAATTGTGTTGCCGAAAAAACTATATCATTGTGGTAACCAAGATGCCGCATTAACTAAGGGTGTGAAGTACTATTCAAACTATCAACATAAGCAAAATTAACATCACAAGAAACAGAAATTGGTAAACAGGAGTGAATGAGTAATCAACATCACAAGTAGAACATATGAGTATATAACTAAAATTGCAACAAAATTGATTACAAATAAGAAGATCGATCATACACCACTACAGAGAGCTCTAACGAGTTATTAGGCTCATTGACCAGTAAAAACCCAAGTGATGAATTAGCCAAAGAGAAAAGTAAATAAATAAAGAAAAGAGTGAAGAGTCAAAAGAGAATTAACCCATTTTCTCGGAGGAGGACTCCAATCCATCCCAAGTGGCAGCGGCGAAGTCCCATCGTGCCTATGCTTCGGGGGACTCCGTCCCTGCATCCTCTGACCAAAATTCTCTCTCCCTAAAACTCCAGAATGATCATTCGATTTCGATCGCCCTCTATGCTCCAAATTGAATCAACAATTCTTTCGCTCAAACCCTTCTCTCTCTGAATCGGAAGAGAATTGGGGGAAAAGGAATCTAGGGTTTTGATGATCGGATCAGAAAAAAGAGGCAAAAGCAAGCAAGCGAGAAAGAAAGAGAGAAAACAGGCACAGGAAATACGTGGCCTTCTTCCGATTTCGGTTTTTCTTTTTTTAAATAAAAAATATATATAAAAACAAAGTGAAAAGTAAAAATTTCTGCTTCGTCAGAGCACAAAACGACGACGTAGGATGAGTACTTTATGGGTGAAAGAACCAAGTGACCGTTGCGTGTCATCTGCCTCGCTCGGGTTCCATCTGTATATGGCGATAACAGCTCTCCTCAGTCAGTCCTCACACTCTCTCTCTGTCTCCGAGTACACTGTGCGATTAGATCCGGACGCCCACACCTGATCGCACCCTTCTCTCTTTTTATTTTTAAAACTTTATTTTTGTCTATTTTCTTTTATTTCCTATTAAATAAATAAATAAATAAATAACCGAAAAACCAATCTCACCTAACTGTCTTCCGTGGAGCTCATTGAGCTTCACGCCGAGGTTATATTTTGGACACGTTTTTTTCAATATTTTACTTTAACCTATTGGAATAAACGTTGACAGAGACAGGGAAAGGTTAATTCGGCCCTTTGTGTTCATTGAAGGTTCGGTTTTGGATCTTAACCATTAAAAAATGGCATCCCCTCGTCGGTGTATATATATATATGGGTGATGTTTTACTGAGTATTTTTATTTTTGCTCTATAAATAAGTAAATTTGATTAATTTGAAAATAAATCTACAATAACAAATCATTTTATTTAATATATTAATTTTTAATTCTTTTTTATTTATTTTCTTTTTGAAAATTTAATTTTAAATTTAATTTTTTAATTACCTTTAATCTAAAACTATTGTATCCTCAATATTTCATAAAATTTTTTTTGCACTTTACGAACATAAATTTATATTTGTTGACTTTTTGACGAATACTTGCGTTTTTTGAAACATCATTCTCAATTCTCAAAATATTACAAACCTTCTTTTTTTTTTCCCCTCTAATATTTGTGAGGACATATGAACTTTGGACTATCCTTTTAAGCAATTTAAAACAAGATCAAGGCTTGAAGTTTTGAAAGTTTCTATCTTACTAAACTCAACAAACTTATTTTAAATTTCTGACTTCGGAAAAGTATTCAGTTGTACTCTTTATTGCTATCTAAACAGGTATTTTGTAGCACTTCCCCTTTTTATGTATACTATCACTTTATATTATAAATTTTCATAACAAACAATCAAACATCATGTGGTGGGATTGTGGCACCCACGTACCCAACAAGAAATCAAAAAATCAATTTGATATCTTACAGTTTTGGGGCCAGCGACTAATTTTAGGTAGCATAATTTTTATATTATGAATAAGTTGTTTTCTTAAATAACAAAAAATGAATAAACAAACTTCATTAAAAAAAAATTTATTTTTTTAAAAAATTATGCGTGAAACAGCTTAAAATTTGTACATTTTTTGTTATTTTTTTCCAACAAATAAGATAGTTGAGAATGATTTGGGATTATTAAGTATTTTTCACTAGTTTCGTTTTCTTAAAAAAAATAAAAAAATTGATCAACTCATCAGGTTATCCATCTTTTTTATTTTAAATAACTTTCTATATTTATATATGTATTAATTATAATAATTTTTTTAGTAAATTTACTAATATTATTTTAGCCATTAGATTAAAATCCAATAGCTTAAATTAGAGTACCCATCCATGGAATAAAAATAAAAATCTTCATTGAAACATCACCTATATATATATATAATTTTTTTCTTGACACTGGAGAATTGAATTTTAGAGCTCTCAATATTAAAAGCATGTATAGTTACTAATTATGTTAAGCCTATAATCATAGTTAAGCCTAAGACCACACTTATCAACTAATCATGTTGTGTTGTGTTAGTTTTAAGTTGCAAATAATTGGCCAATATGATCCATTAATCTATGCTTCTTAGGCTCAAATGTGTATATATGGTAGTTTATTTCTCCTAATGTGTTAGCGTATCGTATTTGTTATATCAATTTAACTTAAGAATCCGACATAGCTAATGTTTAAAATCAGCCTTCAAAAAAAAATGTTTAAAATCAGACCGAGCCAAATAAACAAGCATGGTTTGCATATTGGCAGGTTTGGATCGTGCCTAACAAGTCAAGTCGGCCCTCTTTAAATCTATATTCATTTATACATACATATTAAAAAAAATTAAAAAAAAAAGAAGCGACTTTTCAGTGCTGTTTGGTAACATTTTTATTTTTTGTTTTTTTAAACACAAAAATGAAAGTATTTTTTCTTATTTTGTTTTTTACATTTCAAAAACAAAAATGTGTTCGGTAACAATATTGAATTTTTTGTTTTCTAAAATAAAAAAATAAATATGTATTTGGTAACTAGCACTTTTTACTTTTGAAAATGAAAATCAAAAGGGAGAGTAATAAAGGAAAAAGGAAGGAGAAAATAGGAGAGAGAAAAAGTGGCATTTATCTAAATAAATTTTATAAGTGGTATTTTTCAAAATAAACTTTAAAAAATGATATTTTTCTAAATATTTTGGGATATTTTGAAAAAAAATACCAAATTTTACAGTTATATTTTGAAAAATAGCACTTTTAAAATTTTTATTTTGAAAAATACAATTTTTAAAAATATTTAGAAAAATACCACTTTTACATGAGGCTAGAGATATAATGACAAGAGAAATAGTGATGAGAGAGAAAATGTTGAGAGAAATGGTAATGTGAGTCTAAATATGTTTGAATTTTGATACTAGCATTTCTACAAAATTATTTAAAAAAATTTTGAAAGTAAGAAATTTTTGTTTTCAAAATTTTAAAAATTTTATTGTCAAATTAAAAAAATGAAAAACAAAAGTAGTTTTACCAAATATACTTTTGAAAAATATTTCTACTTTTTTGATTAAAAAAATAAAAAACTGTTTAAATAAGTGGTTACCAAATAAGCCCTTCATTTATCGTAATTTTGTTTTCTATTTATAATTTATTTATCTTTGAATGTAAGTTACCATCTTTTATAATAAATAATAACAATAATAATAATAAAAGACCATCAAGTACAAATTTAAAAGCATGCATCTAATTTCCCTTCAAAAAAAAAAAAAAGCATGCATCTAATTTAAAAATATATATAAAATATAAAAAGCTAGAGATGTATTTATTAAGCATGTTGGCATAATACGAAAAAATCCGTGCCAAGCATGGTACGACACGAGGTGATCCTGGGTCGTGCTAAGTACGACACGAGGTACTAGGATGTGCTAAGCTCATATTTTTGGGCGCATCATATGCCAGCATAACACGACACGATGTTATATACAAGCACGACATGACCCATAAAGTACAAAAATTACGATACTAGTGTTAGGATTATGCTATTTTAAAATAATTATGTTTGATATTTTCAGTTTGATTAATTAAATTAAATTGATGTTTTACATTCAATATATATTTATCATTTGAACTTTTATATATCAATGTCCATTGATTATATTATGATTATTACTAAATATTTATAATCATAAATTTGTCTGCAACTATAAATAAAATTAAACATTTTATTTATATTAGTTGTAGTAAAAATCACAGTTAATTGATGTGATAGACCAATTGTAAATTAATGATACTTTTTGTAGTATCGAACTGATCATAAATAAGATTTAATTTTAGTGACTATTTTAATTTAATCTTGTAGGCACTATATATAATCATGTTCTTAATCCTAAGTTTATTGTAAAAATTATATATTAGGATTTGACATTTCTTGAATTACTAAGGAGTGAGAATTTGTTCATTCAATAACCTCTATAATTTGGAGATGTGAATTTTAGTATAGTGATTAATCAATACAATAATATTAGAATTTTGTGACTTCTTAGAGAGTTAATATTTTCTCCTTGAGTTGTCTAAGTAATCAATCACTTGAATCTTTGGCTAAAGTGTTCTCTCATGAGAATCAACATATTTTTTCTTTGTTAGGGTATTCAATAAAGTGACTAGCAGGCTTGAGGTCAAATATATAATTTAATTGGGCAAACGGTCATACTAATTAAATTATAGAAATTATACAAAAGAATATAATATATGATTAGTGTGTCATGGGTTATACTAAGTGTGTCCAAAATAATTTTATGTGTTTCATAAAATGTTTATATTATTTGGAGTTCAATTCTAAATATATAGTGGATTGATTTTAGAATTAATATTTAATTCATTGAATCTAAGTGGTGATTTTGAATTGGATTAAATATTGGGAGCCAAATAATATAAGCACATAAGATCTCTATAACGGCTTTAATTTAGTAGTAGTGATTTGGCTCAAGTAATAGTATTGAGTTGTGTTTTCTGTAGCCCAATGCAAATTGATAGATTAGGTCCATCCCAATATATCATCTCCTAGCCTAAAAAAATGAGATGCTTATTTTATGTAAACTATCTTATTCATGAATTATAAATTATAATATCTGATGGTTATTAGATATTATTTTGAATTATTTGAGTTAGTATTTTTTGTAATTAAAAATATTAATATATTATATTATACATAATAGTACTTGAAATTTCACGTACATTATATATAGCTTGATATATATATACATATATATAAAAAATAACAAAATGAATTAATTGCTACGACTATTTTACATGGTTTAATATTTTATATATATATAAAATAAAACAAGATAATGCATTTAATGCTTCAACTACTTCACATGGGAAGTTTCTTTATATGTAAACTGCACATATTCATCTCATTTGCTTTAAAAGATATTTTATATTAATTTAATTAAAAAGAAAAATTCTAACTCATACATATAAATATATATACAGTTTAGGAGATAGTCGGGGTTAGTACATTTTCTGATACCTTTGATACTTGAATATCTTTTATACATTTTTCTTTCTGAGAAAAACACAGTGAGCTACAAAGAAAAACACACAAAGAGAAATTCTTCTCTTGATCTAAAATAAAAGTACCCATACACCAGTGCTATTACGATTAAAGTATATTGTAGAAGATCTTTTGGTGGTTCATCGAAAAATACAAAGGAAACATTCTACCTTAAAGATAATCGTAAATAAGTTTGTGAGACATTCTAAATATTTATGAGGTATAAAATCTATCCTTGTTGTCTACATATTATCACAAGCAAATATCCATGCTTCCGTAAAGGTTAATATTCTTGATAGAAATAATTTTTTTTTTTTAAATTTAAGCATTTTTTTGTAGCTTTTCTATTAAGAGCATTAATCTAGTTTTTTGGGTATATTCATAATAATTAGTATCAGAGCGATCTTGTGGATAATATGTATGATAGTAATTTTATACTTATATGCATTAGAAGAGTTGACATATAAATATTCTTTAATGTTGAATATATGATTATTTATGTATACTTATGGAATAATGGTTTTGCCAATGATTCATAGTTAGATGAGTTTGCCTATTACTTATTTTGGGTTTATATTTTTGAGGGCTAGATCATTAATTCTTTTAGAATTTCTCTTTAATTAATTTTTGTTATATTAATTATATTTTTGTTATTTAATATAATAGAATTTTTGCAAATCCAATTATGGGTATAGGCTTTTATTTAACCTATCATCACGTTGGACTATAAGTTTCAAATTTCTAGAGTCTGCAGTATGGGATGTACAATGGACCAACCTATTAAAGGTCTAAAACAAAAGTTTTTGGGTCTGTCTACGTATTTTGGGCAAAGTGTATAGTACACAGGTTTTAATCTTACGGTTTCATAACACTTTGGGCTTACAATAATCTTAGAACTACATAGGCTAATGGAAATTTTAGAGCCCAAATCCGAAGACCTATGGATCAACCAAAGCAACATTGAAAAGTAGACAAATCCAAGATTTTTTGTATAGAAATAGGCTTGTTTTTCAATTTTCTTAGGAAAAGCCATGAATAATTAGATTTTTATTTATTCTGTGGTTTGCATGGATATATAATGATTGTATGTTTAACATGCTATATAGAATTAAGAAGTACCACTCTATGTATCATTTAGAATTATCATGAAAATAATATTTATGATTGTTTAAACAACCAATCTAGGTAATATTTTTAATAGTTCACCTTAATAAAAAAAATACATTTTTAATTATTGGGTAGGATAGATTAGAACAATTAATAATAATTATATCCATGGTCTCCATTAATAGTTCATAAATAAAAGATATATATTTCGAGCCCATACTATGGTTGTCTCTCTATAGAAAATATGTATCAAGTTTTATTTGAATCAACTTCCTACGGGATAAAATCAAATTTGACTTATTAAAATTATTTATCCTGCGGTATTAATTTTAATAGGAAATTTAGGATTTTAATTAATGGTTATTACACTCAACTAAACTATCTTTATTATTTTCCCTGCGAAATGAAATAATTGAAGACATTTTAGGACCAAATTAAAATGAAAATTAATCTTCAAAGATAAACTAATTGGATTAGTTTTTGAAGGAATTAACCTGGTTGTCACTATGTCTAGTTAGTAATAATATGATCACCCTACGGAGACATTAAAATAGGAGTAGATTACCGTTTAACAATTAAATTTTTTGTAGTTTAAATGGATGCTATAGTATTGGATTTTTTTTATTGTTGAAATTCGTTTTATTTAAATTTTATTTATAGCTTTATTTAATTTTCAGAAAATGTTATCATTAAGTCCTTTGTCTGTGATTTTGACCCAAAACAATTTGACCGGGGATAATTACACTGATTGGAAAAGAAATTTGTATATTGTACTCATTGCGAAGGACTTTAAGTTTGTCCTTTCTATCCCATGCCCTCCTGAGCCCGTATCCAATGCACCTCGGGCTGTAAAAGAGGAATTTGAGAAATGGAGAAGAGCCAATCAAATGACTAAGTGTTACATTATGGCTTCCATCTCAAATCAAGTGCAACACCAACATGAGAAAATAGAGATAACAACTAAAATTATGCAGAGAGTCCATGAGCATATGCTTAAGATGTTGGAGTATCTTAGCGAGGCAGAGTTAGTTGGAGCTAAAATTGATACAGGAACCTAAGTCGATATCATACTCGGATCACTAACTGATATATTCTCTGATTTCAAGATTATCTATAACATGCACAAGATGAACATGTCAACTACCTAGTTGATGAATGAACTTCATACTGCGGAGCAGATCCTTCTAAAAAAGAAAGTAACTATTAATCTTACTGAGAGCACTTCTAAGCCCAAGCTCAATGGGAAGAACAAGAAGAAGAAGCCCAACAAGAAGATATTAGGAGTGTCCAACAAACCTTCTTTAAAAAAAGAAGGCCAGCCTAAGAAAAAGGGCAAGTGCTTCAAGTGTGGAGACAAGGGACACTAGAAAAAAGAATGTCTTAACATGAAACCATCTGGTACCGGTAATCTTTTTGTCCTTGAATATTTGGTGGTAGAATCTACTGATTCTTGGATTATAGACTCAGAAGCCACTAACCATATTCGTAATTCTATGCATTGGTTTTAGGAGACCAGAGCACTAAGTGAAGGACAAAGCATCTTAAGGATGAGTGCTAGTGAGTTGATGTCTGCTATAGCCATAGGATCTATTGTTTTATCTTTCGATAATAAAAGGACTTCGTTTTTAAATAAGTGTCTCTATGTTCCTAGTGTGAGAAAGAATTAAATTTCTGTTGGATGTTTGTTTGAACATGGATACAACGTCATTTTTAATTCCTTAGTAACAGTTCGAAAGAACAAAGCCTTTGTTTGCTATGGAATATTGAAAGATAACTTATATGTTTTAAGTCATACTATATCCTATGTGCTTAACACTGAAATGGTTCTTGATTTTAAGTCCTACTTATAGTTCTTGATAGCCACACGTCTAAGAAACAAAAGGTTTCATCAACTAATAAGATGTTTCTTTGGCATTTAAGGTTAGGTCTAATTAACCAAAAGTGAATTCAAAGAATGGTCACAAGTGAATTGTTTGATTCATTGGACTTTGAATCATTACTGCTTTGTGAATCGTGTTTAGAAGGTAAAATGATCAAATTACCTTTTCCTTCAAAAGGTAATCGAGCAATTGAATCATTGGAGTTAGTTCATACAGATGTATATGGTCCTATGAATATTCAAGCTCGATGAGGTTATGAATATTTCATCACATTTACTGATGATTATTCAAGGTATAGTTATGTATACCTAATGCGACAAAAGTCTGAAGCATTTACTAAATTCAAGGAGTTTCTGACTGAAGTCGAGAAACAATTAGGAAAATACATAAAACAACTTCAATCTGATCGAGGTAAAGAATACCTTCTTGGAACAATTAAGGATTACTTGTCTAATAATGGGATTTTATCTCAATTGTCTACACCTGAGTGTCCCAATCAAAATTTGTTAGGATTATACCCAAAAGTGCATTATTTATGGATATTTATTGAATATTTTGGATATTTAATAAAGTAATATTTTATGCATAGTACTTGTAATAATGTTTTGATTAGTGGTAAAATAGTAAATGTCAAAAAGTTTCATGATTTATTTATTAGAGAAATAATATTTTAATAAAGTTATTTATTAAATTTAAGACATATTTTCTCTAATTAAATCAAATAAGTTTGTTCATAAATAATAAGAGAAGCTGGACATTTCTCTTTGATCGTGTTGTAAGACTTTGTGCATATATAGTGTGTCTTAATCTATATTAGTGTGACCATATACAAAAAGTATTTGTGTGTAAACATTGAATAAGAATTATATAAAATATATTCTTATAATAAGTACCGTTGACAAGAACATGTTCTCACAAACTTGATAATTAACATATGTTTTTCTTAATCCTGAAATAAGTGATGAACTCATGTTTATAACTTCTATTATTTGAAATGTTAAAAGGTACAGATAAAAAATTGACGATCTAGACTATGGCATTTTGGTAATGTATTATTATGGGTATTGGGAACATATGCTTATATGGAATCCACAACTCTATTATACAGAGAAAGGAATACTGCCTTGAGGAGTTATAGAGGCTTGGATGATTTAAACCTTAACTAAGTAATTAATAAAGTTAGATATTTTATTAATTGAAGACTTTCTGTAAGTCTGGTCGTCCATTAAATATAGTCTTGTATCAAGGAATTGAAAGATGTAGTTGGAGGGGTAAAATAGAAATTTTACTAGTTCTAATTATCGGTATATTCATTTAGGGATACACATACAAATATTAATTATCTAATGTACATAATTTTAATTATAAGGTATCTTATGATATTTATTTCATTCAAGAGTGTAATTTGAATCTTTAGTGGAATAAGTCCATAACTAATAGTACAAGCCCACTTGTATTAAGAGTTAATTGTAACTGGGCCCATGTCCATTGGAGCTTGAATTAAATTGATCCATTTGGGTCCCCAACCTACGCCAATATCTTAGGCTGCATGAGATTAGCCAAATTAAGCTCAAATATTTTTCTGGGCAATTACACAAAAGAGGTAACAGGCTGAAAAGGCAGTGGGCCTTTAGTGCCCACTATTATGCCCCTTAAGACATGGTGTTTCTTTGCCAGTCTTGGCCCACTATAGCTAGCCTAATTTTACTAAGGGGAGGAACCTATAAAATGCTCCTCCTCCTTTTTTTGTGTGTTATGTTTAGTTGCTGAAAATATTAGTTTGGCGGCTGCCATAGAAAATTGAAAGAAAAGTGAGAGAGAGAAATTTTTAAAGCCAGCATCGGAGTTTTTGGATTCTCACTTTGAAGTTGATCAAGATCGAGATGTCTACACACCTCTGCAGTTTTAAGCTTGATGTATAGGAAGAAAGACTCACTGGTTGAGGTACAATTATATTATATGTATTTAGACCATAACAAAGATCATAAAATATTTTATGAAAAATTACAATCTGAAAAATTTTTATTTTCTATGCTTCCACTCATCTTTGATTCTGTCACATTCTTCGTAAATTATAACCCACAAAATAGTGTAGCAAACAGAAAAAATCGAACGTTGTTAGACATGCTTAGATCTATGCTTAGCTACTTGACCTTACCAACTTACTTTTAGGACTTAGCTTATAAATAACATCATACTTACTAAACTTAGTACCTTTTAAGGCTATCCCTAAAAGACTCCTAGAATTATGGTATGGTCACAAACCTAGTTTGAGACACATACACATATAGGGATATCCAATATATATTCACAAAGAGAAGATAGATAAGATGGCACCTTATTCAGAAGTATGTATTTTCGTTGGCTATCCAAAATGAAATAATGTGCTATAATGAAATCAGCAACATAATGGCCAGCAAAATGATCAAAACTTGCAAGAGCAAGAAATTATTGGATCCATTGAATCATCAAATGAGTGGACTGCGTGGAGAGATAACTTGGCAACACAAATATATGATGAATGGAGAGCAACTAGAGTGGGTTATTAGGCATGGGAATTTAATTAAGACTTTTACTTGAGTGATTCATTTCTTTACTAGAATTTAGATTTCCCAAAGAAAAATATTTGTATTTGGCTATTTTAATACTCATTTTATTTCTTTATGATAATATTTGATGTATTAAAGGACCATTTCATATCTTTTATCTTTTTTCCATGCTCCTTTGATTATAATATGCAAAATATATCATTGTTTAGAAATAGAAGTTGGAGGTAATAATCAGAATGTTGAGCGACTAAAAATGGCGAGTAGACGTATATGGACCAAGCAGGAAGAAGATACATTTGTGACTATTCTTGAAGATCTAGTGACAAAAGGTTATCGTTGTGACAATGGAAGCTTCAAACCTGGGACAAATCTCATCATAGAAAAGGCTTTAACTAATATCTTCCCCACTTGTGAAATAAAGGCTAATCCTCACATAGACTCAAAAATGAAAGTGTTGAGAAAATAATATGGTATAGTATATGACATACTTAGTAAGAGTGGGTTTGGATGGAACGATGTGAAGAAATGTGTGGAGGTTGATAGTGAGGAAGTATGGCAATCATATGTTCAGGTTTGATATATTAATTTATTAGTTAATTTTTAGAATTAAATGTTTTATTTAAACTTATATCTGTTTTATGCTTATTGTAGCACCACAAAGAAGGAGAAGGATGGAAGGGAAGACCTTTTCCACTATATGAAAAATTGATGAACGTCTATGGAACAGATCGTGTAAATGGACAAGGAGCTGAAACTCTAGCTGATATGGTTGAGGACATCAATCGAAATCATGTCATTGATGATATGGGAGATGAAGAAGATCTCTCAACCTAACATCAAGTACTAACTGTACATCATCATCTTGCCAAAAAAGGAAAAAACTATCTGATAATATAAGCGAAGGATTGGAAAAACTTGCTGAATCATTTGACAAAATGATGGAAAAATCAAATGAGCAAGTGGAGAAGATAGTTGAGGTTATAGTTGAGAGTGCAAGGAAAAAGGAACATAATCAACATAATTTCATGTGGGAGGAGCTCACGAGGCTGGAGATACCTGTAGAAGTTTGTATTGATGAGTTAGACATCATTGTTGCAAAACCATGGACTGTTAGTATCTTTAATTCCATATCTGATGAGAAAAAAGTTGAGTTTGTTATGTCGCTCTTGAGAAAGAAATAAACTAAAGAATCTAGTATTTCTTTTTAGTATCGTTTCATATTACTTTGGATGATGACTAGTGAAGACAATTAAATATGTATGGATGATATGAAATGATTAGTATTATGTTTTTATATGTCTAACTTTATTTTTTTTTTGTTTCATTTTATTACTAATTGTCTTTTTTCCTTTTTCCTTGTCATTTTCTTTTTAACCAACCAGGCTAAACTTATGTAATTAAGTTACCATAAAATAGCTTAGCTTTTACTTTGTATATATTCTCATTTTCTTAGCAATTTACTTCTATGAGTTTAGCAAAATTTCTGCTAGAAAAGAACATATAATTAATAAGAATGACTTTATAATTTTATTTTTTAAAAAATAATTTTAAATTATTTATAAAAATAAAAGATAATTTTAATTAATTTATTTCCAAAATAAAGTTTTAAAATCGTATTTTTCTAAATTCATTTTTAAAAATGGTATTTTTCTAAATTATTTAAATCTCAAAATTTGTTATTTATTTAAAAATATGAAACATGCGTGTTAATCCCATTCTTACAAAAAGTATTACACCAAACATAGGATATGATTGGACTATAATTCTATCTCATCCCATCCAATCCAATCCAACCCATTCCTTTAAAATAGTCTAATCCTATCATATCCTATCCTGCATACCAAACGAGGCCTAAAAGCATTAACTCAGGCATTAGGGACACCTGAGTACTCTGGCCGTGTACATTCTGTAAGAGCCGATGTAACTCAGAGGGATGTATTCCACAGACCTCAGGGAGGACTAAGAGCATTGTTAGAATAACAATTCACTTTCCAACAGGGGAAGAAAAATTAATGGAAGACACAATTTCAAAATATGCAAAGTAAATATGATAATCAAGAAAAATGTCTTCGAGAATTGGAGGCTAAGTTATTCGGTACCACCTATCAAGAGTCAGTTCCCCAGCCACCTGAGTCACACTTTTCCCAGCAGGCGGCTGAGTCTATTTTCGACAGCAACCACCTGAGCCATACTTTCCCCAGCCACTGCCTCAGTCATATTTTCCTCAGCCACCAAATATGTATATTCCTCAATCACTAGAAATTTAAATTCATGCTACAGCCCCTGGTGCTCCGATTCCAGAAGTGAGAACTTCAGAGGTACTATCTTAGTTTCATAACTTTTGCGTCTGAGTCAATTTAATACATATTATGAAATTCAAATCCTTGGTTTACATTTCAGGGTATTCAATACAAGTTGGTTGACCTGGCACTAGATATTGTTGCATCAGGTTACATCATTCAAACAGGAGGGCTTACGATTCATAGAGTACCATTAGGTAAGAAAAATTATCGAGTATCTGTCGTCAAAGCACATGTCCCTGAAGCTTCGTTGCCTATTTCAGTAGACAATGTGATGGATATAGTGGCAGAAGCTATAGGATCAATTGTCACGTAGTCTAAAGAGTTGGTACTCATTGTAAGCGAATCTGAGGTATAAAATTTAACACTCATTACTTTGACAATTAAACAATAATTTTTATTTTATTTAAATAAATGTTTTGATCTCAGTTACCATTACAAAAGGAGAAAGGGAAAAAGAAACAACCACAAAATGAACTAGAGCTGCCTATTACTCAACTACAACGGGAGGAGTCCAGACATTCATCCTCGTCTAGCACAAGATCGACCAGGTCCTCTTCACGATCCAAGATTGATGTTCCTCCTAATGTTTTAGGAAGCTTGAGGAGTTTGTACAAATAAGTGATGAAGACAGATAATGACTTCTTAATTCATGTCACTTTTGACAATGAGATATATGAAATTCCTGGGCAATTCTCATATTTGGTTAAGGAGGACATAACACATGTAATCAACTTCGTCGATATTAGTTCTTCGTGCATCGCATTTTACATTAAGTAAGTTTTTATCTCTTTACTCTTGTTATTTGTTTGTTTCATATCTTAACATTTTATATTAAATATATTGTATGTTATTTTAGGATATTATATAACAAACTTATAGAATATGAGTGTGCGCATATCATAGCTTTCATTGAATCTTCTTTTATATCGACTGTTGGAGATGGTAACAATGAGAATCGTACAAGAGCAATCACAAATTGCTTGACTTTGGGGATAAAAGGCACATTGTTAGTAGCACTATATAACACGGGGTAATTCTCTTTTCTTTAATATTTTTGATAGTTATTGGGATATATGTATTATATACGTGTATTTGATTATATTATTTTACAGGAGATATTGGATGTTACTAGTGATCAACGCAGTTCATGAAGTAATATACTTTTTGGATCCACTCGGACATCCTCCTTGAAAAGATACAAGAACTCTCATCAAATTGTGAATATGATAAAAACTATTTAAAATTAATAATAATATTGTATGCATAGTTGACATGCTTTTGTTTTATAGAGCCTTTAAGTTATTTAACATATCAATTGAGAGACTTGGTAAGAAAAATAGTCCCGATTAGGAGTCGGTTAAGGTATATTTTAAATTTTACTAATTTACATTATTGGATTAGATAGATTTATTTTTGCTCACAAATATTAATTCAAAACTCAATTGGAATTATAGTACCCATACTAACCAAATAACTAGAGTGTGGTTTCTACGTGATATGCATGATGAGAGAAATGGTCATAGATGCTAACCCATATGAGTACACTACTACTTTAGTATAACTTTCTAACATAACACTTATTTTTATTGCATAAGTATACTAATTATTAATACATGATTCGAATATAACTTATACACATTTAAATTTACAGCATCGTAACAAAGACATATACACTATGGACAAGATCAATGAAGTCTAAGAGGAATGAGCTGATGAGTTTATAGAGTATATATCATAATGGGTGACTCACACTACTAACATATTTATGTTAGCTTTGTATCTTTGATAGTCTAATTAGGTGACTAGAATTATAATTTCGATTAGTTTAGGTGCTTTACGTAGGAATTAGTTATGTGAAAAATGTAATTTGTATATTAAATTACTGGAATTTGTATGTTAGATTGCTGGTTATTGATTGTAAGTTGTTTTGAGCCATTTTTTGCCAATGTTTGTTCTGGTTTGTAATGAATCCAGGGGATTTAATACCCGTTGTAAAGGATTCCACGTTGCTTCTATAGGGAACAACGTGGTAGGGCATGAAAATAGTCTCAAATTAGGCCACATACCACGTCGCTCCCTAGAAAAGCGACGTAGTATATCTGCCCACCACGTCGCTTCTCTAGAGAGCGACGTGGTAGCTCCTAAAATTGGCCTCAAATTAGGCCACATACTACATCGCTCTCTAGAGAAATGACATGGTATATCTGCCTACCACATCGCTTCTCTAGATAGCGACATGGTAGCTCTTGCCAAGCGACGTAGTATGCCCTAAATAACTGATAATTGGTCAGTTATTACAGCCTACCACGTCGCTTTACAAGCAAGGTTGTATTATGGGACCTACCATGTCATTCATTTCTACGTCGCCCTATAAACAGCGTAGAAAATAGTTTCTGTAGTAGTGTTTATAACCTATATATATGAATATTGAGTTAGGTAACTCCCCTCTTGAAGCCATCTTTAACACTCCTTACTCATGTCATTTACTTAATGGTATTATAACTCCTGTATTAACTTCATTGTAACTTATGCAATCTATGACTTTATGTTTGCGTCTTACTCATGAGCATTGGCCTATAAATAGAGAAGTGTATAGTTTATGAATTTGATGAAGTGAAAATGAAATAATGTGCTATATTTCTTTTGTCCCCCTTTTGTCTGTCTTTATTTACTATATTTTCACATCAATTTATTTATTTTTTGATAAAGTTTGATTTATTTATTTTAAGACTGATCACACTTTTAGCTCTAAAATAATAACCAAATTTCATTTTGTCCCATGAGTTTCAAATATCCCAGACTTATCCCTTGACATATGTTTTAATTCAATTTTGGCCCCTATAATAAAGTGTCTCATTCGACTATTTTGGGCTCTTTTTTCCGTCTTAATTTTGTCTTTTTCTATAACAACATTGAGAAAACGTCGTAAGCTAATCTTATATTTCATTTTTTTTTACAAAAATACAAAAACCCCATATGTTTTAAAAAATATGGAAAAATCCTTTTGAATTTGATTTTTATTATAAAAAGCCTTGTAGTTTGATAATTTTAGAAATTAATCCTCCTTATACCATCAAAATTAGGAAAACTAATAGAAAATGACAAAATTACCCTTATTGAAGGATACATTTAGATTTAAATAAATTTAATAATGGTCTATAGTAGTTTTTAAATAAAATTTAAAATTTTCAAATGACCTTATAAGTTATAAGTGATAAAACAGTTTCCAAACAAATATTTATGTATCCAAACACCGAGTAAAATTATCATATAATTCTAAAACTATCATCCATTAAGGAAATTTTGTCATTTCTTATTAATTTTAGTTTGCATGAGAATGTCGGATTTCTAAAATAGTCAAATTATAAGGCTTTTTGCGATCAAAAATCAAACTTCAGGGAGTTTGTCCTATATTTCTCAAAACACAAGGAGTTCAAAAAAAAAAAAACAAAAAACAAAAAAAGAGTCATTTTTTGACATTTTCTCCTAGAATATTTTGAAATTCAATAGTTTAAATGAGATATGAGTTGTCTTTCGGAGTTTAAAAGAAAAACTAACCTTCAAAGTCACTTAGGATACACTTCCTATGTATTAAACTGCTGCTGTTTTTTTTAATTGTTTTTCAAAAAAAAAAAAAAATAGAATGGCGTTTTCACCCAATTATTTTTTTTTTGTCGTTTGTGTCGTTTTGTTATTGACATTGTCTGTTGTTGCCAAACTTCGGTATCATTTGATGTAAAACGACAAAATGTCTGCTTCCCTTCATTTTAGAACGTCGTTCGTTTACATGTGGAGAAATGTTCAAAAGATTATTGTCCTTACCTCTACTCCGTCAAGAAAAGTACTAGTGTTTTCCAACATTACAGTTTTACACTTGGTAAAAAAAAAAATGTTCAGTGTCGTTTTAAAAAAACGACCTGTCATTTCAAAACAAATTTATTCTCTCTTTTACCATATAAACATGTGGTTTATGTACAGCATTGTTGTTTTAAAGCAACACAGTTTGTTTTGAAATTTGTTGTTGCTAATTGCTTTCTAAATGACATGTCATTTATGTTTCAAACGATTTGCTTTTTTAGTAAATTTCAAACCTGGTTTTGTCATATGGATACCATTTTTTTTTTAGGGTCATATGGAAAGAAAAAAAAAATTACAATTGTTGATGTTGCTATTAAAATAACATGTAAATTTACTCAACTAAAACAAAATGTAAACAGCATAAAGTTCTGCCGCATAATTCATCAACAGGTTTTCACGTTGAAGTTAAAAACGATTCGTCATTTCAATGTAAGCCCACGTGTCGATTTTGATGTTCGATTAGTTTATTTGATTAACGACGCGTTGTATGTTGTATGTAGAATGGCCTCGCCATTGTCGTTTTTTTTGTATTAAAAGACGGACTTACGTGTACGTGCTGAAAGACGGTTAAGTAAGATTTTGTGCGATCAGAAAATTAAGTATAAATCTACAGTTAACAAACGAATCAGCTCGTTCCACGCATCTAAAACACAAATGTGCGAGCTTTCACAAAAGCCAGAAAAAGCTCAAAATATGCGATCAGAATTATATTCTGATTCATGAAGTAATGACCTCTAACGCGTCCATAAGATAGACTTGTGGAGTATATTCTCGATTATATGCGAGTTGCCACGACCCAACTACTCGGGAAATTGCGGATCAAAAGCAGGAAAAGTGAAAATCCCACTAACCAAGGTGGCTACCTAATCTTATCAAGAATAAGTATCTTGGGAAACCCAATTTCTCCTTAAAAAATCTCACTTAGTGTAAATAGTCTCTTTTTCCTCCAACTATAAACAGGGAAAAAAATGACATGTAAAAGGGACACAAGAAAAATATAGCAATAATACTCTCCTCTCTCCCATAGTAGATATTGGCCAAACTTACCCTGGCTGAACTACTCTAAATTTGGGTACCATTTTATTTTAATTGTTATCGTTCATACAAATCGGTGTCGTTTTTTCACCATTCCACCCAAAATATGTATTTTGGTTGTTATACTAACTTTTTGGTATCAACATATAATAAAGCAATTGGATTGGATTGGACTAACACTCTCATGGGTAGATTATCAATTTTGACTGTTTTTTAATACATGTGATGAAAAGATGGACAATCTATAAACTATTTACAAAAGTAGAACTTTTTTTATCATGTCATTTAATGAATATTTTAGAATTCAAAATTATCCCTTACTCGACCCTAGCTGAAAATTCTCGACCAAGTCAAAAAGTCAAAAGTGATGGAGGCGACACCAGGAAGGCAGCGACCATGTTCGACAATGATCAAAATTATTCGACTACGGTAGAACACGGTCGAAAAATTTTGACCAGTGGCTTCGACTCCAATCAAAAAATTTTGACCATAGTCGAAAAACGATCAGAACAATCAGGAGAGGCGGCAGAACAAGTTCGACCACGATCGAAATTTTTCGACACTAGTCGAGCAGAGGCCTCACCATCGGGTTGGGATTAGGACCGGCGATGGTGAGTGAAGTAGTTTAGAGTTTGTTGGAGAAATAGAGTAATATGTGACATGACAATGGGAGTTAATTTTGAAAACATCAATGAGTGAGTCTTATTTTTCAAAACAAGAGTTTAGTGGACCTCTAGGTATTAATTCCCCTAAATTTAAGGCTGCTAGCGTTAGCGCCTGCATCTCCTTCAACAGTTTCGTGTTAAAGCCAAGCTTTTCGCCTCAAAGCTACATATCTTCTACTACAACAAAAACTGTCCCTCACTTTAGTTAACCATTTTCAACTATTGATTCCCATATCGTCAGCCCTGTATTTGGCCATGATCTCTGCAAAAACAAGATCGAAAATAATATTAGCTGACATATATATATATATTATAATCAGCTTTGAAATAAAATACTCATGACAAAATATAACTTACAAAGATCAATTAAAACTTTGAGATAAACATAATTCATGTATTTGTAAGTGCGACTTAAAAAAAAAATAGAACAGAAGCCTCAGATGATCATGTAATATTATAATTAAGAACTCAGACCTGTTATACTTGAATATATAGAATTGCAAAACCAAATACAAACCCTAGAATAGTCATGTAAAACTGATAGGTAGGGATTCATTGAGTATACCTGAGTCCATGATTCAATACCGTAGTCTGGACAATGAACCTGAGGCGGAAGCGTAAGAAATTGTCTGTAATCGCTAGAGGGTTTGATCTTCTGTAGCCTGAAAGCCTAATGTCACTCAGATGGAATTCTCTGTAACTGATGGTGGGTTACAGAGAATTGAGCGTACGTGTTCTTTTGGCTACAGGGACCATAACCCTAAAAGGTTCTTTATATAGTCCCCTGTTGGGTATCCATCAAACCCTAACTGGGTGACTAACAGGGTATCCACATTGGTATCCATACCCAGTTGGATATCCTGACCCAGCCTAATTAAATCACTTATTGGGTCTGCTTAAGAACAATATGGCCCAATACAATTGTCCAAAATATATGTGGCCCACTATAGGAAATACAATTTTCTAACAATCTCCCACTTGGGTCACATATGAACCAAATACAATTGTATTGCAAAACTGAAGTATGGCCATTAATATACCATATTATTCCTGAATATCCCCGAAGTTGCAATCCCATCCATCAGACATATCAGCACGAAACCAAAGCGCTCGTCGTCGCACTTATTTGGATGGCAACTAGAACCCTCAATGATCACCGTACTAATACACCCGAATGATATAGATCGAGTATGGAATGTGGCATGGAAATTACACACAATGTGATTTACCGTGTCTATTTCCAACTGGTCCACCCGAACTTTATTGAGATCGACCGTAGTCTTTCCCCTTTAGTGCATTACCGCAAACTTTATTGTTAACCACAATGGGAAAGCCAGAAAATATGAAATGCATCATATAATTTATAATGAACAGAGTCTACAATGAAAACCATTATCAATAACCAAATACTGCATTAAACAAATATAAACAAGTGTCACACAATCAGTATCTAAATCAAATTACAAACTCCTACTAAAACTGCACACCATCCAAAAATACAACACCCATACGAGCAGTGTGCTCGTGAAAGACCTTAGGTGGTAAACCTTTGGTGAGCGGATCCGCTATCATAGAGTTTGTACCGATATGCTCAATTGACACTAAACGACTCTGAACTCTTTCTTTAATAGCTAGAAACTTAATGTCAATGTGTTTTGACTTTGATGAGCTCCTATTGCTGTTAGAATATAAGACTGCCGAGTTATTGTCACAATAAAGTTTCAATGGCCTCTCAATGCCATTTACTACATGCAGCCCAGTGACAAAATTTCGCAGCCATATTCCCTGATTGGATGCCTCATAACAAGCTATAAATTATGCCTCCATAGTGGAAGTAGCTACGAGTGTCTGCTTAGCACTCTTCTAGGAAATAGCTCCTCCAGCTAAAAGAAATACATAGCCTGATGTAGATCTCTTACTGTCTAGACATCCTGCAAAATCAGAGTCGGGGTACCCAATGATCTCCAAAATGTCCGACCTCTGATAAGTGAGCATGTATTCCTTTGTTCTCTGTAAGTACCTCATAACCCTCTTTGCTGCCTTCCAATGATCCACTCCAGGGTTGCTCATATATCTGCCCAACATACCAACTATGAACGCAAGATCGGACGCGTACATACTTGTGCATACATCAGACTCCCTATAGCCGAAGCATAAGGAAACTGTTGCATAGCTTCTTTATCAAAATCATTCTTGGAACTTTGGCTGAGGCTAAATTTATCTCCCTTAGACACCGGAGTGTCCGTTGGTGCACACTTATCCATACCAAACCTACTGAGCACTCTGTCGATATAGCTCTTTTGTGATAACCCAAGGATACCCCGAGAACGATCTCGGTGTATCTGTATACCTAATACAAAAGAGGCGACTCCAAGGTCTTTCATTTCGAAATTTTTCGCAAGAAATCTCTTGGTGTCGTGCAGTAAGCCTATATCACTACTTGCCAGTAGTATGTCATCAACATAAAGTACCAGAAAGATAAACTTACTCCCACTGAACTTATGGTATACACAATCATCAACAGGATTCACCTCAAAAC
>JXTC01000089.1:840980-901242 GCA_002914845.1 Trema orientale | reverse complement strand
GATTCCTAATATAGCTTATTCATATTCCTCATCACCAAGGATCCCATCAGACACAAGACGTTCAATTCTTTATTTAGAAATGTGTCCTAAGCGTCTGTGCCACAACATTGATGAGTCCTCATTAGTTAATTTTCGTTTTGTACCTCTTGAATTAACATGCAAAGTTTCATTAACGGAGGGTTGGGTATTTACCATATAAAGATTGTCAATAAGAAAACCAATACCAACAACAATTGAATCACGCATAGGACTAAATAAATTATTTCCGAAAGAGCAAGAATAACCGAATTTGTCCAATACAGAAACTGAAACTAAATTCCGTCTTAAAGACGGTACCACAAAAGTCTCATACAAATCCAAATATTTTTCAGAATTCAAATACAATCTAAAGTGCCCAATGGCCTCCACCGAAGCTGTTTGACCGTCGCCCACATAGATGAATCTTTCATCATCACTTGGCTTTCGGCTCCACAGGCAACTCTGCATGGAAATACTAACGTGAGTAGTAGCACCCGAATCTACCCACCAAGTGTCCTTAGGTACAGAAGTTAAATTAACTTCAGAACAAACATAAATGAGAAGCTTACCTTTCTTAACACGCCAAGCTTTATACTTAACGCATTTCTTCTTTAGGTGTCCACTTTTTCCACAAAAGAAGCAACCTTCCTCATCTTGCTTCTTCTGTGTCTTAATAGGTGGAACCCCTGCAGCTTCCTTAGCTTTATCCATTTTCCTCTTCTTTGCCTTAGAGGTAGTGGTCAAGTTAGCACTTTCAGGCCTTTCGGCTTTGATTTTCTCTTCCTCCTGAACACAAATGGCTATTAATTCATTAATATTCCATTTGTCCTTTTGGGCGTTGTATATAGTCTGTAGGTTCCCGTATTGATTAGGAAGAGAAAGCAAAACCAAGGCCACAAGCAAATCCTCATTAATTTTTAACTTGAATTCCTTAAGCTTGCCAGCCAAATGAGACATCTGCAAGATGTGCTCCCTTATATTTCCTTTGCCACTGTACCTTATTGAGATGAGTTTCCCCAAGGTACTACTCATCTCACCCTTTTCATTCTTGAGATATAATTTCTCAAGAGCAGCAAGGAAATCCTTAGCATTTTTCTCGTTTGGCAAAGAGCCCCGCATGACTTCTGGAATAGAGCGCTTCATGATCATGACACTCATACGATTGGACTTTTCCCAAAGCTCAAAGTTCCTTTTATCCTCAGTGGAACTTTCCTCCGTAAGAGCAGGGGGTTGGTCCTTTCTAAGTGCCAGGTCAAGATCCATACAACCCAGTACGATCATGACATTCTCTTTCCAGGACTTAAAGTTTGTGCCCGTAAGCACAGGAATAGTACTCAAGTTGGCAGAAAAATTAGCAGCAGAAACTGTATAGAGAACAAAATAATACCATAAATTAAACATGCTCACAACTTAAACGTCACATATAAGCATACAATATAATCACAAATATGCAAATATGACATATATCACATAAGGTGGGCTACCATCACAAGATACCTAGCGCAACATTAATAGGCCTTCCTTTGGGCCGACGTATTAACTTGCAAGTAGTACTCTTAGGTGTAATAATCAAATACTAACGGTAAATCCTGTCAAACAACAAACCTTCTTTTGGGCCGATTTATTGCTCACATAGAAACCAAACAACCGTCACATACTCATTATCACAGGTGCGTTTGTTGTCGTGCCAAATAACCACCTTCCTTTGAGCCGATAGTTATCCGCATTAACAACAAACCCACAACATCTTTATACATTAGACTAAACAAAACTATACAACAGAGGTTACTTTGGCAACATGCTGCTTTATCGTGTTTAATCTAACATACAAGACAAATAGTGCAAAGAAAATTAACCGAAATGCCCAAAAATTCGACTAAAATAGCCGAAAACTGAAAAATTTTCTTTGCTAGCAGAATCGGTCGACCGGCTGACAGAATCGGTCGACCGATTCTGCCAGTTTCGGTTGACCAAAAATCACAGAAAGTGAAAATAGCTCTCAGTAACTTTCGGTCTACCGAAAAGTTACTTTGGTTGACCGAAAAGCCACTTTCGGTCGACCGAATCTGACAGAGACCAAATTGTCAGATTCGATCTTTCTGAATTGGCTCTTCACTTTATCAACCCTAGAACCAAATAGGGTTTTCAACGGACAAAGTGAGGGTCGTTCTAGTCCTTGATAGGTCGAAAATGGGTTGAAACTCCATGATTTAAGTCAAAAATGACCGAAATCAGCCCAAAATTCGACCGAAAACTCAAAATTTTGCCGAAAAATCAATCCTGTGAATAGTGTTTTCGGTAGACCGAAAACCTGAACCAGTCTACCGAAAACACTGTTCACAGTGCGATCTGAAAAATTCCAGATCCGCTTAAATGGCTCCAAACATCAAAATAAACCCGAAAATGATGTTTTTGGTCCCAAATCTGAAATATGAACGACCTAAAAGCCAAAACCTAACCCTCATAGCATCAAATACTCAATAAATCATGTAAAATCACAAATCATGCATGTATAATCTAAACCCTAGAAATCCAAATAGGCATAGATTTTGAAAACTACAGACATACATGAAAACCTAATCAATTTTAACATGAAATCTCGCTCTGATACCACTTGTTATACTTGAATATATAGGATTGCAAAATCAAACACAAACTCTAGAACATTCATGTAAAACTGATAGGTAGGGATTCATTGAGTATACCTGAGTCCATGATTCAATACCGTAGTCTGGACGATGAACCTGATGCGGAAGCGTAAGAAATTATCTGTAATCGCTAGAGGGTTTGATCTTCTGTAGCCTGAAAGCCTAATGTCACTCAGATGGAATTCTCTGTAACTGATGGTGGGTTACAGAGAATTGAGCGTATGTGTTCTTTTGGCTACAGGGACCATAACCCTAAAAGGTTCTTTATATAGTCCCCTGTTGGGTATCCATCAAACCCTAACTGGGTGACTAACAGGGTATCCACATTGGTATCCATATCCAGTTGGATATCCTGACCCAGCCTAATTAAATCACTTATTGGGTCTGCTTAAGAATAATATGGCCCAATACAATTGTCCAAAATATATGTGGCCCACTATAGGAAATACAATTTCCTAACAAGACCCGCTTCAGTTATTTTCACAGCTTTCTTGAACTATATCTTCACATTTTTATAGCATAGTTCAAGAAAGCTGTGGAAGATAACAAAAAAGGCCTATAAATCTGTAATACATATGTATATATACACATATATGAGCATCGATCCGTGAAGAACTGAATCTCAATCTATATATTGTTTTCTACTGCATATTTAGAAAAATAAGAGAAGGGGAGAGGGAGAGGTCAGATGCCTAAGTATAGTTAGGCTAACTTCTCATTAAAATATAATGATAAAAAAAAATGCTAACTTGGGAATGAGAAGTATCTTTATAGTGCTTCAATATTTAAGGAAAAATTTGCTACTGATAAAAAAAGTAACATAAATAACTTTTGCTACTATTTTGGTAAAACAAAACATATATAGTACGGTTTAATTTATTGAATTAGCTGACCAACAACTTGTCATACAGTACTTGAGTAAACCAAACTTAGAAGTACTTTACTACAATTAATTTCCGTAATAATCATCAAAATCATAAGTTTACTAAAATTAATTTCGGTATTTTAGCTTCGTAGAAGTAAAACTATATATTGACTGAGGAAGAACAGTATATAATAATAATTGTTGTTGTTGTTTTTTTTAAAAAAATTTGAGTAGGGGATCGGAAAGTTCAGGCTTAATTTATAGGGTAGCTCTATTGCCACCCCTCAGTTTACTCTCTCCACACATTTACTAAAAATACACCTCATTTAAAATTCTAAATGTAATTATTACTAATTATACCTCCCAATTTTTCCAAAATAGCCCCTAAACTATCTTTTCCCACCCAATTCGTTCTTCTTTTATCTTTTAAATAAAATTAAAAATATTGTGGCATATTAATGAAAAAACTGGAAAAATATATCCAAATATTTTAAAGCGTGACCTGAAAATTCAATTTAAAATACATTTGAATCCATCGAAATTTACTATTAAATAATTTCATGAAAATCAAGGTAATCTGTATCTTCTTTCGTCTCCTTCTTTACTTAATTTCATTCTTCATAATTAGTATGGTGAAATAAACCCATAAATCTTCTTTAAAAAATATTAAAAGAAGACGAATAATCTTATGTAAAAAATAAGTTAGGAAGAAGGTAAATAGTTAAAAAATAAGAAAAAGAAAACAAAATTTATTGATCCCAACATAGATCAAGATGATAAATTTCACAACCCAAAGTGTCAGTCTCATCTTCTTTTATTATTTCAAATATGCAAGATTTTCCATGATATTTTAAAATATTTCCATGAATCATCAATCTAAATCATAAAATTGATTGATGATTGCAAAAAGTAGTGCTAAATAGAAGGCTGTCTGTAAGAAAATGTATTCAAAATACCTTTAATTTTAATGTATATAAAGAGAATGTGTTTTTCTACATTTACATACTTAAATGTAATTTTGTTTGGGGTTCTTTTAGTAAATAAAAAATATATTTAAAAGAGTATGTAGAGAGTAGACAAGAGGGTGGCAATAAACACACCCTAATTTATATTATGAGAAAAGGAAATTACCATCAAGTTAAGTCTAAAACTAAATAATAATTCAATAAATATCTTGATTTGATAATATAATTAATGATTAACTAACTTCTTAAGGACTATTATAACTTATTCATCTTATATTTTTAAAAATCTTCAATATATCATGAATGGTAAACCAAAATTAATTATAAAGACGATGCCTCAAGTTAAACAATGATCAGCATGTTTATCCTTTTGAAATTAATGCAGGATTAATTAACTATCACAAAAATCCGAGAAGAAATGCAAGAGGAATCGACAAAAAGCAATATAAATGGTCCCAGAAAAATCACTAGATGAATGATATTGACAATACTTTTTTTTTTAATAAAGATATTAACAATTCTTTTTTTCTTTGAGCAAATATACTAACAATACTTGATTAAGTTAAGGGAAAAAAAAAAAGAAAAATTGCTATATTTCATTTAGCTAAATTAATTTTTGAGTATTTCTTTTGGGTTAAATCTACATATATTATCCGGAAAATGATATATACAAATATAAACTATTTTTTTTCTCGTCTTCTCCCCCCCCCCCCCCGCCCCCCTTTTGGCTTCTTAATTAGTATTAGTATACATGATAAGTGTAGGAGGAAAAAATACGTTTATTCTTGATTTTTTAAGTTCATTATTGGGATTAATGATCATATATATTGATTGCTAAACTATTAGTAAAGTCACGGTAAAATATTATCTTTTTAGTTTTTGCTATATTTCCTTTGATTCTTAACTGAAAGAGGGTGTGAGGTGTACAACAGTACATGCTGTTTTTGTTTTATTTATTTATTACACTCATATATAACAGGGGCCAACAATCTAAAGAGATTTAAAACATGAAAAGGAGTAGTTGCATAAAAAGGAGAATGAATGTTTGGTTGAGTGAAAAATTAACTAGCCAATGGACAAGGAGGCAATTCAAAACATCCCCGCAATGTGATATATTGTTCAAATAAATAGCACACACTCCTTTTGTAGAGAATAAAATAAAATGAGTAAAGATAGAGACACTAAAATATTGTACAAAAACTTATACCAAAGATATAGTATCTATTTCCATTACTATCTTTTCTTAAAGTGGAACTACACCATTTAAAATTTAGTGATTGAAATGAATGCTACCGGTATAAGATTTTGATGTAAATATACTTAATCTCTTCGTAGACTCAAAGGAGACTTTCTCAAATTTATAGAACCATGAATTAATATAATTATTAATCTTCCTTTTTTAAGACATATACTTGATCAATCACGTGATCTCATATCGTATCGATCAGGTTATTATCAGTTCTTACTTTTTACTATGTGTTTCTATAAATATAATGTATATATATTCCCTTAGCTTGTCAAATTAGATAAAAATTGAGATTTGTATTGACATTTGTAATTTCTTATCTGAAAATGGCTAATAGTCTTACTTATCAAATAATCAAATTTTCCATTAAATCTATAACTAAATAACTTAAATACCATATACTCAAATTTATTCTTAAGAAATTATTTTATTTAATTTTAAAAAATTGGGTATTTTGTTATAGAGTTAAGGAAATAATTAGATCATCATTTGACTAATTTTGAGTATAGGTATTAGCGTCATTTCACAACTAAATTTTGACCAAATCATACCCAGGCATTAATTTCGAGTCTTTGATCCAATTAGACAAATTAAAAACACATGTTTACACTTTTAAAAACACATGGTATAAACTACTATTTTGTTAAAATATACGAGAGATTTTGATATTTTTCAGTAAAAAATTATGAAGATACTGTTGATGATTAATAAGCATATTTGATGAGTAAATCAATGAATCAAAACTCACAACAATAAAATCTATAGCTCATCCAAACATTAAACACCATTAATTTTAAAGCATATCAAACAATAGAAAATTAGAGTGTTACCTCTTAGACTTTCCATTAGATTTGTACCTATCATCTTCTCCTTAGCTGAGCCTACAAGACACCAAGAAGTACATAGGAGCAAGAGAGCTTATGAGCTCCTCCCATTCTTCTTCTTCCTCACATTCTCTCAAAATAGTGCCATGCCATAGTAAACACATAAAATGTATCTATATATAGGCAATTGTGGTAGGAGGTGTCATGGCCTAATGGGCCGGCTATGACATCAGGAATGAGGGAGCCCATGGGCCTCTTGCTAGTTAGTAAATAAATTTCCATCCCATTATAGCCCGTATGTAATATTATGTAAAGTCAATTATACATACAAATATAGTTGTCATTAACGTATTTTAATTAAAATATAGTGAGTTACTAGTGATTATACTAGTCCATATAAAATATTCCAACATGCTCCCACTTAGACATTATAATCATACAAAATACTCACTTAACCATAATATGTCAAAATATAAGAATCTCTTACAAATATGAATAGCCAAAACTAATTATGTATAATACTGAATCGATAGGATACAAGTATCATACACAATCAGGTGCTAGAGATTCACAGAACATGGTGACAACTTTCATATATGGATTCACCAACAATAACCATATGTCTATAATTATATATCACTTACCAAATAAACATGTGTGTGCATATCACAAAAAAGTGACTGGAATCTATATCATACATGTATTATATAAAACATAAGTAATCCACATTGATCAATAACATGATCATCACATCTAAATGGCAATAAACTCCCACTAACTCAATACAACTAAGGCTCCTAATAGTCTCATGTGAGATGCGCGTTCTCAAAACACACATAAGGTTAGCCCTTCACAATTGAATTCGCCAACATATTATCTGTATGGGTGTTCTCAACAGAAATGAGGGTGCTACAACTTTCTCTCTAACAAAAAAAACCTATATATCAATACAACTGGAGCTAGTAGTGTTCCTTAAGTTCTAAGAGAAAGATATAACTGTAGAAACATAATCATAAATGTTTCAGCAATCTCAAAAATAGAGTCAACTGATCTGAATACTGAAACAAAATTTGACAATCATATTGCATAACAAGTAGCCTCATAACACGCTACAAAACTCTCCTTCAATGAGTGAGGTAGCTGTAAATGTCATATTGACACTAAATCCCACAATAGCTCAGCTGTAAGTGTCCAACTGACACAAAATCACATAACAGCTCCTCCTATCATCATCATAATATATACAGAGAGATGAACTTTTATTTTCCATGCAGCCTACAACCTCGGCATCACAAGATCCAACTATGTCATGAGTATTAGTCTGCCAATGAATCAATCATAAGTTAAGATCCTGGATACCTAAAAAAACACTCAAGTATCTAACCAGTATACCTAAAATAAATACAATATCATGACATGTGCGTACTCAAGTATATATACATCAGGTTACTAACAGTAGACGCATAGGGACTAATCTTATATGATCTCTCTCAAATTAACTAATGGACTTTTGGCCTTTCATAATTGTCACATTTCAGAAATAGTGCTTTTTAGCAAACGTAACAATATTAATAACTAGAGCTTTGCAAAGAACTTGATCGATGTAGATTCTTTGAGACAAACCAAAATGCCATTAGAACTACATGAAGAACCTATATACCTAGAATATACAAGGCTTTTCCAAGATTCTTCATATCTATATGGCTAATCAACAATTATTTGTCTCATATATCAAGTCAGAATCTTTAAATGAGAACACAATATTTATAACATATAAAATCATGAATATTTAGCTGCTCCCACTGATCCTTATATGCACATATTGATCAACAACATTTTTTAAAACACACTAATGGTGATAATCTCATCAAATTTGTAATACCACTATATTGATGCCAGTTTCAATCCATAACCAAAACTATGGATCTAATAAATTAGGTGTTCATTACCAAATATCTCAAAACCAATCAGTGTAGTCATACAATTGCTCAAACTTCATTCAAAAAGTAGTTCTCACATCTACTTAATGAAGTTATAAGTCAACACAGTAATTACTGCTATAAAACCAATAAGGGTTTTTAGCATGATTAGTCCCTGAATTTTTCGATGATTTGCAATGTATCCCCTGAACTTTTTTTTTGGGCAATTAGGACCCTAAATTTAGGGTTTTTAGCATGATTAGCCTATGAATTTTTTGTTGATTTGCAATTTATTCTTTAATTGTTTAAAAATTTGAATTTCAAAACTATTTTTTCTCCTCCAAACTCCCATTTGTTATTTTTGTCTCTAAACCAAGTGAGATAACCATTATGTCCTTAAAAAATTTGCACATAACTCAAGGGATATATTACAAATCAGCGAAAAATTCAGGGGCTAATCATGCCAAAAACGCTCAATTCAGGATCCTAATTGCCAAAAAAAAAATTCAGGGGATACATTGCAAATCAACGAAAAATTCAAGGGCTAATCATGCCAAAAATTCTAAATTCAGGATCCTAATTGCCAAAAAAAAAGTTCAGGGGATACGTTACAAATCATCGAAAAATTCAGGGACTAATCATGCCAAAAACCCAACCAATAAAGTATCTTTAATGGAAACTAATGAGAAAACATCTCCATGAATAATTCTTCTCATTTGCTAAAACCTTTAGCCATAAGCCTTGCTTACACTTCCCACCTAAATCTCATAATTGCGCTTAGTCTTAAACATTTATATCCATCTAATGGGTTAAAAAACTATTGTCTAATTCAAGCAAGCCCCATATTTCCAAACGACTTGGAATTCATCTCGCTATTCATGGTGTCATCTACAATAAGAATTGAAGACTACTAATGGCTCACTAGCATATTATCATAATAGAGGTATAATCAATGCTAAATTCATATTCCTGCTAATAAACTGTATAGTCTCCAAAACATTGCAAGTATATCAAATCACTATGATCTCCTCAAAAAAATATCTCTTCATTCACATATAGTCATTAAGTATCACCAGATCAATAGATATAACACGAGTGACTATATGTTTCTGGTCAATCGTAAGGCCAAAAAATTGTAGCGGAAATAACAAAAATGGAGATAATAACACATAATATTCTTCATCGAATAAAATCTCCCATAGCACATGACTTGTACCAAAAACATCAATAAAATTGACAGCTTCATCTGACTCAAGCATTATGGTAGTATGAGACAGATAATCAAATCCAGAGTCCTTTAATTCGCATCTGAACTATCATAAATCAATCCTCAAAAGATATTATACAATATCAAGAAATATGTGATTTATATCCATTTGTAATACTATAGTATCCAAGAGATTCAATTATTATCCATAATATTGATTAATATCACATTCTTGGAAATATTTTGCAAAAGGTTTAGGATTATATTTCGTCTTATTATATCTCTTATAATAACCATCATAGTCAGACTTGATCACTTTAATCCATTTTCCATGAGTTAGACCTTTAGAATAATAAATTTAACATGACCACAATAAGAGTAGTTATCTATAAAGACCCATAGTCATCTATAAACTCTTATAACCTGAGAAATTAATGGTCCAAAATTATCGGTATGGATTAATTCCAGAGAAATTGTACAAGTGTCAATCTTACGCTTATAACCATAATAGTTTATCAATCATCGAAGTAATAAACATGTGCACAGTAATCTTGGATGAAAAACTTGTAATACACCATATGAATCTTAACATTGATCTTCCCATTTGAAATTATAAAACGTAATCCAATCCTTATACAACAATATGTAAGATTTTCATCTATCAGACATTTAGAATCATTAATGGTGTAATTAATTTTCAATTCTGAAAGAAAAGTATATCCTAATCACCCAAAATTAGAATAAAAAACAAGTTGCTCTAGGTCGGAAGAAATATAGACAAGTACATATAACCCCAAAAGAATATAATGAGCCTAGTCATAATCTGACCATCACCAAAATATCAACTTTAAGATGATATTTACCATAAGTACACATGTCATTCTAAGACCAGTTGGAACTTAATCTCCATCAATGACATCCTATACTTTATATCATCCTCTTTCCCAACAAGTATTATTGTCAACTCATCTAAGTTGATTACTCCTCATAACGGTCAAATCTTGTCTCTAATCAATTGCTCCTTCTGAGCATCACGATTTGATGTGATCGAAACAAACTAGAAATGGAAGAGTTCTCCCAATAATCCATACTAATTCCTATGAGCCTTAAGAACCAGAAAAATACATTATCAATATGATCTTTAATTCCACTAATATTATCATAAAACGTAGAATTTAAAATACTTAAAAGTCTATACTCATCATTGTAGGGAAAAATATCCAAATTTCTTGCCAATGACTTCAAGAAATTCCTTAGCAATCTTATCCTCAAAAAAACTATCACAAATCAATTATTCCATAAATACCTCATTAACATTAAAGAACACCTCTTTAAATACTCCCATTCATCGTAGAGTTTCATGGCATCAACAGACTATAAATAGTGGATTTAGGAGTTGTACAAACTTATAAGGCCTAGTCCATTTACTTTATCACCCTTTGGTGCGAGATCTATGTCATTAAACATAATAGTCCCATTCAGCATCAAAATAGCAGAGATTCAAAGATTGCATAAAGCCAGAGGAAATAACCAAGAGCAATATCACTAATATGCATGTTAAAACTAAGATCATACAATTTGCTCTTCCTCTCTGCTTTCCCAATGATCCAATCAATAATACGATCATTGTGTGCTAGAGTACCTTAAACAAATAAGGACTCATTCACAAGTAAGGACCATACACCAAATACCACAACCAAATGCATCCATCCATTATCGATAGGACAACAAAGATTATGTGGTTCATGACATTCAATGCACTTCCTTCACTAATCTAAGCATCATACCAAAATAATAAAATTATTGACAGGATAACTTAATTATGCTTATAGACCTTAGTATTAATTGTGATCAATCAAGTGAGGATAAACAACAATAATCACAATTTTTCCATCAATAATCTAATATGCTCAACTTAGGATAGGCAAGTATAGAAACATTTAGAATCAGTCAAAATCTCACAAAATTCAAACATATCCAATCATGCATTTATATTATTAAGTAATAATAATCACAAAAATACACAAAAATAAGCAATAATTCATAAATTATCCATATAATATGCTAAAATTTATTTGTTGTTTATAATAAATTTTCTGAGAATAAAATATGGCATATGATAACAAAATAGGGAATAAAAAATATGCTCAAAATTGGCCAAAAGTGAGAATACAATAATTAATGCAACTATACTCTGCAATTTGACAAACTTACGCTCACAATAGGCAAAGCACATAAACTTTTACAATTGTTAGAATCTCATAATTAATTATGCCACATAATTTAAAAAATTTCAAAATGAAATTCAAAATATAAAATTATCCAAAATATGCATACAATCATGAGTGGTATAAAAATATCAAAATATGTATATAACCATGTGTAATATTAACTTACAAATATTAAGATACAATTAAACATGGTACAAGATCAAAATATGCATACAATTATGCCCAAGAATTAATTTAACTCAAAATTGTGAGATTTATTATTTAAGACAATATTCAAAATATGTGTGATAATTTAATAAAATATTTTATAGTAGCCAAAACCAATAAATAATCATACAAAAAATTAAGAAATAAAAAATAGAGCAAAATGTAGAAAACTGCGGACGAAAAAGACTTTACATGTGGAAGCAGGATTTTTTTTATTATTATTATTATTTGTTTGAAAACTGGGGTAGAAAAATGATATGTTGTTTTAGCCGGAAGCCAAAAACGACATGTCGTTTCTTGAAACGACAAACAACTCTACCCCTAAATAACATGTCGTTTTTCACTGGAAAAAAACAACAGCTTTCCTAAGGAAAATGACATGTCATTTTTTGCCTGGTAGAGGTAAAACGATACGTCGTTAGTATCGTCCCTCACTTCCAGCCGGGCATGATTCGTCTCGGTTCGAACCTTTTGACTAAACCTGGCTATTTCTTATCCTCCAGTACTCCGTTTTCGACTATTTCAAAAGAGTTTTACTCCAAATTTCATTTTCTATCAATTTATGACATTTATTTGGCCAAAAAAGTTCAAAATAATCGAGTTTTAAGAAATTCATTTGTGACCATTTTTAAAGCTTTGAAAAATTATAAAAATGGCCAAACAAATTCGTAAAACTCAACTTAATCAACACCTAGAAGTCATATTTAAGGTTCATAAGCTCAACATCACATTTACTTGTGCCAAAATCGGATTTTGGAAAAAATGGGTATAAAACCCACGAAAATTAACCTAAAATCCGAAAAATGAAATGATAAAATTTGACAGCCTCAAAACAAATAGATGTGACTCTGATACCAATTATTGATAATTAATAAGCATGTTTGATGAATAAATCAATGAATCAAAACTTACAACAATAAAATCCATAGCTCATTTAAACATTAAACAACCATTGATTTTGAAGTATATCAAACAATATAACATTAGAGTGTTACCTCTCAAGCTTTCTATTGAATTGGTACCTATCATCTTCTCTTTAGCCGAGCTTACAAGACATCAAGAAGAACCTAAGAGCAAGAGAGCTTATATGCTCCTTTCATTCTTCCTCTTCCTCACATTCTCTCAAAATGGTGCCATACCATAGTAGACACATAAAATGTGTCTATATATAGGCAATTGTAGTGGGAGGTGTCATGGCCCAATTGGCCGGCCATAATATCATGCATGAGGGAGCCCATGGGTCTCTTGCTAGTTAGTGAGCAAGTGTCCATCCCATTGTGGCCCATATGTAATATTATGCAAAGTCAATTATACATACAAATATAGTTGTCCTTAACATGCTTTAATTAAGACATAGTAAGTTACTAGTGATTATACTAGTTTATATAAAATATTCCAACAAATACATGCAGTAGAACTAAGCTATGCTCGAGTACTCGTCTGCACTTTTGCAGGTAAAATTAAAAATATAGGGCCTCCCCCCAAAAAGAAAGAAGACCAGCACTTTCTTATTATTATTATTATTATTATTATTATTGTTGTTGTTGTTATTGTTGTTGTTGTTGTTGTTGTTGTTATTATTATTATTATTATTGGGAAGACCTCACATTTTTATTACAGGTAAAATGCTATTTACGAGACCATTAAAACATGTCTTCTAAGTCCTAATCTTCAGCAAAAGGAGTACTTTAAGCTGCAGTTCTTTGCTCTAGTTTTCATGACCAGAAATCCAAAGTCATGATTTTTAGTAATTTTAGGTGAAAGAATAATTAAATATTAGTTTTACGAAATATTAAAATCAAAATAAACTCTGGTATTTGTCTTAGCTTGTATTAAACACTTAAGGGTCAGTTTCACGGACTCGGTCTGTATAATTATTGTACTAGATTGTGAGACTCCTAATAGTGATGCTTGGTTTGTTTTAGCAAATTTTATTAACAATCTACGTCTAATAGTGATCACAAAACTGTGAGAATTTTACTTTTAAAATTATTTTTATAAACTCTTTAAAAACAACTTTTGAATTTCCACTTGTGAATTCCCTTTCTGCCACTTACCCGAGATTTAGGTCGTGACAGAAAGGGAATTTCATAAGTAGAAATTCAAAGGTTATTTTTGAAAAATTTATAAAAATAATTTTAAAAGTAAAATTTTCACAGTTTTATGATCACTATTAAACGTAGATTGTTAATGAAATTTATTAAAATAAGCCAAGCATCACTATCAACAGTCTCACAATCCAGCACAATAATTATACAGATCGAATCCGTGAAATGGGCCCTTAAGTGTTTAATACAAGCCGAGACAAATAACAGAGTTTATTTTAATTTTAATATTCTGAAAATTAATATTTACCAAAATACTATTGACTGTTAAATTACTCTTTTGCCCATTTAAAAATAAGGATTTTACACTAGTTATGGGCAGCTATACTTGATATTAACGTATGTACCAGACTGGACATGACTAGTTGAGCATAGTGATTTTGTTACTATAATGGGATATCAATTGTGTTAGGCCGTTAATATTAATTGTCACATCAAACAGCTAGGGAAACGTAACATACCTCTCTGTAGATATTATAAAGTGGTCGCACACATGTTAGTGCTTATATGTTCTCAAACTGTAGAGCTTCTGAGATCAAATCCTCACTCTCCATTGCATAAAATATAAATGTATGCGTTAATTCTGTTCAAAAGTTGAATAACGTTTCGAAATAAGTAATGTATTTTTTTTGCCGCTCTTTGGTGAAAAAAGAATACTTCAGTGCTGATCAATTTATAATTTAAGTTGACAATATTGATTTATCCATGTATAAATGGCAACAATATATTTTTACATATCATGCATTTGGAAGAAAAATTTGAAATCATCTGAAAAGTAAAACTGAAGAAAAAATAAAAAGAAATTGTTGACGGAGGTTTTGTCAACAATGAATATAGGAAATTGTGAGATGTGGCTTGTGTGTGAAAAGGGATTAATAAAGCAAAGTAAATAAGGAGATACAAATTTTATAGTGGTTCAGCCCCAAAAAAGATGAGCCTACGTCCACTGTTCTTCACTATTTTTCTGGAGAATTACAAGGATTTCTGTCTCAAGGTGAGAGCAGAGAATTACAGGACGTAATGAAGTGCTTTTTTAAGAATGTGTGTTCTGTCCTACAATGAGACTAAGCCACCTTTATATAGATGAGGATGGCTTAGTTTCCTAATTACATAAACGAGTGAGTATCTAATCAGAAATATAATTTTGGGTATGTATAGAATCGGTAACATCCTCAATTAAATACGGAGATTACTCAATCTCCATTCTGAAGCTTGTTTCCTTTTCTATGCTAATTACCCCTTTGATTAAACCTGAACCGGTTTAACCCTTTTATACTGGTCGCGCACCTGTCATATTCGGAAGAGGTCGTATTTTAATTAAGAGAACACTCATGCGACCTGTCGTGCTTGACTGTTGACTTTCTCAGTGTTGACCAATTATGGATTTAAGATCGAATAACAGAAATTAAGCTTATACTTTTTCATTAGTCTCAATTTAATTTGAGGCCAATATCATGGATAAAAACCCACCTGAATAGAGAGAATTGTTAATAAAGATGGCTAAGACAATTCCATGCATTTAGTAATATTGTAGTATAAATCGAGAATTAAAGAAGTAGAACCGGTACTTTATATTATTTCGAATTCAAATCGTGCATGCTTATATACATAAAATAAAACAAAATGAGAGTTAAAGTATCCCGATCACCGGAATTTATAAGATGATTGAGTACCCCTATTTACTGGAACAATTCAGATCGATCTCTCTTAGTAATTTAATACACAGTTTCCTTGAACTATGTCTTTCTACTGAATTTCCTAACTGGTAGCTAGATTTTAATTATATGTATACCCTTTTGGAACCTGGATTTTTTGAGGATAAAAAAGTAAAAAATTATGAGAGAAAAGAAATAGGAAAATAATTTCCAAAAATTTTATAGAACTTTATTTTGGAAACTTTTTTCTTCATTAATTTTTCAAATTTCTATATACTAAAATGAAATTAAATTAAATTTTTCGTTCTCTTTAAAAAAAATTATATTATTTTTTGTCTAAATCGAAATAAAAGAAAATAAAATTCCTTAAAAAAATTTCCTTCCCATTCATAAATTCCAAGTTATAAACATTACAGATCAAAAAACTGTGGAAGATCACTAAGAGGATCCTCTCAATTTGGATAATATTTATGCAGACAAACTATATAATATTAACCTATACCTTTAAATGTATATAAATATTTTCGGGCAAGAGAGAACTTTCTAAGCAACAAATGAGCCAAGCTAATTTTTGTCATAAAAGAAAAAGGGAAAAAAAAAAAAAAAGAAGCTTGATGTAATTTTACGCAAACAAAAAACTAATAGTTAATACCATTAAAAAAAAAAAAGAAAACTAATAGTTTATAAATGATCGGGATATTTTTCTTGATGTCGGGGAAGGTAGTAACCAACAAACGAACAAAACTTATAGCAAATCAACAGCAATTTCGTTTTTTTTTTTTTTTGAAGGAAAAAATCAGCACCAAACATATATATATTGGCTGCTTTCAAAAAAAAAAACATATATATATATTGGCCCACCACTGCAAAAGTTGTCGATGTTAAAAAGGGGAATAAATATTTACGGTACGAATACCAGCACCCATCTAATTACGCCATCTAATTACGTATTCTTGCATTAAATTATCGAAAGGCGAAGATTTATATCACCTATGGTCCTCAATTTTTCTCTCAATTACTAATCAGGTCCTCAATTTTTTTTTTATAGTTTTAAGATCTCAACTTTTCACATTTGTATCACTTTAGTTCATTTTTAACTTTTTTGTACAATTCAACTGTTATTTAACATTTTTAGTATCATTTGGGTCCTCAACATTTATACAATTTATACAATGCATCACTTCGGTCCATATTCTTTATTTTATAGCTTTTGACTTCTCAAACTTTCTTTTTTGTAATACTTATATTCTTTTGAGTTAAAATCTAACTCTAATCAAATTAGACTAAATAAAATAATAAAAATTACTAAATTCAAAAGTAACATTAAAATTACTCAATTAGATATCCATTGAAATACATACCAAAAATATACATATCAAAATCCATATTTTTTGTATAAATTAATGTCTATTTATCAGTTGAGAGGCTTTTAGACTATTTTTAAACAATTGTGAGTTCGTAAAATTGCAGAAAATGAATTTCACGATTATTGATAAGAAATCATCATTAAATAGTACATTTTTTTCTCTTGTTATATCTATGTATGTACTCGATCAGTATCTATTCATAAATACTAATTTTTGTGTTATTTATTATCATTAAAACCCATGATTTTCTATAAATTAATGTCAATTTGTTATTTAAGAAGTTTTTAAACTTCTTTTATTATTTACGAGTTTTAACTAAAAAAAAAAAGATTAATGAGTTTATGGAATCGGAGAAAATAAACTTTACCACTATTAGTAATATTTAACAATTAAATCGTACAATATTATTGGTGATAAGAATTAACTAAAAATAATATTGTTGTTTAGATTTTTTTTTTTTCAAAAACGCTTTATTGGTATTGAACAATATCTAGTACAATTTGATTGGAGTTGGATTTTAACTCAAAAGATCCTAAATATTACAAAAATAGAAGTTTAAGGAGTCAAAAATTATAAAATTAAGAATATGGATCTAAGTGATACAATGTGTAAAAATTGAGGACCAAATGATACTAAAACTGTTAAATAACGGTTGAAAAAGAACTAAAGTAATACGAATGTGAAAGACTAGAGACTTAAAAACCTGATTAATACTTGAGGAAAAGATCGGAGAAGGTGATATAAACCCAAAGGCAAAAATGTAAATATGTGGCATCTACTGTATATTTATCAATAATATCGATAAAACTCTTTCAATTTTTGAGTGTAGGATATTGACAACCGTGCAAGATTAATTGAACACAAGTTCGCACGTGGTTGCGAGCTTTCTCCAAAATCTAGGTTCAAATGAAATCCATATTCTTAAAATTAATAATAATAAAAAGGGAAGTTGACTTATTCAAAAAAGAAAAAAAAAATTGACGGTTTTTACTGGGTTAGAAAGATGGTAAATAATGAAAAAAATACTTGAGATTTGGGTTTTTTTTTTTGCAAAAATTAACCTCATTTTTAGGTTTTACAAATTAATATATGAGAAATTAAATCTTTGCAAACATCTACCTAACCAAGTGATGTGATTATGTGAACAGTAAAAAGACTGTTTTACAAACTTTAATTGATTTTTAATTATTCTTTATTTCAAAAAAGTTTTAAATAATAAACTGGAATATTTAAAAAAAAAAATCTAAACGCAACTCTTTCTCTCTCCTCTACCATCCAACAGCCATGAAATTGCCGGATCCTTCCTCCTCCGTATGTGTGGGCCATATTTTTATGAAAGAAGCATAAACAAAAAAATAATTATCGCTTATTTTACAAATATATTACTTAAAAAATTGCATTTTTCTATTATATTGTCTAACAAAAAATATATAATTTTTAAAATAAATAAATAACTTTTCCCTAGAAAAAGTCCAGCCCTTTTTAAGGCCATTAGTGATGGTCCTGCATGGCCCTATACTGTAGAGGCCCATGACCCTGCACAAGGTTTGTACTGCAGAGGGCCAAGCTGGCATGATATGACCCTTTTGACACCTCTATAACGACATTGTAATATAAAGATTTTAAAGGACCGAAATCTATCATAAAATCTATCATTTTGGTTCAATAATGAGTTCATTGAGATTTAATGTTCAATTCGTTATAACTAAGAATGTAATATTCTCTCCCTTGAAAAATGCAATATTCTCATTTTATTTTTATTCATTTAAAATTAATTATCTATAAATACGTGATATATTTTCTGATTTTGTTTGCCAAACTTTTGCATCAAATATTTTTTTTTTTTTTGGTTGGGATGGCAATTCATGTCAGAGAGTCCGGTTGATGTCCAATATATACATTAACTCTTTCAACCTGAATCCGTCGTGTTAGAAAAACCTAACATTAACTTAGTCCGCACATAAAACGGGTTAACCCAAACTTGACATACTCAACCCGTATAGATGAAAACACTTAATATACAACTCGTTCAAATCCGTCAACTCATCTTTGACTCACCAACTCATTTTTTTTACCCGTATTTTTAAATTTTATTTTCCCATTTTAGACTATTATTGTCTTACTTTAAAAGAAATAAATTATAGCAATTTGTAGATTTTACTAATAATTTATAATATTAAACACATACATTATACAATTTAAATAAAATTTATAACAATAGGCATAGACAAATTATATTAAGAATATTTTTACAGTTTAATTATGGGATAATATTAAAAAAACTCCACCACTTTCATGTTTTATAAAAAAAAACCATACATTTTTATTTATATCTAATTATACATTCAATTTCTATTTTCCTACCTAATAGAATCGGGCCCACACATTTAATCAAAATTAGGAACTTTAATTTATTTAAAAAGATAATTTTATCCTTTAAACTAATAAAAAATACATTAAAAATAATAAATATTGAAACCAATTATTATTATCTTTCTTTTTAAAAAAAATAATTCAAGTGAAAATAATTAAAAATAAATTTGTTCATTTTTTTTTCTTTTTAATATTTAATAGTTTTGAATAATTTAAACTCATTTTAGTTTCAATAAATATTATTTTCACTTAACATGATTTAAAAAAGAAAGAAAAAATGAGAATTTGTTTTCTAAATTTTCATCATTCTCACTTTTAAAAAAAATTAATTGTGTGTAATAATTTAGACTCTTGAAAAAAAAAATAAAGAAGAACAAAATGAGAATTGTTTTTCAACTTTTGTGACTCTTTTATTCTTTTGAATTATTTTGAATAGTTGAAACTCTTTTTATTTTTAATAATTATTATTTTCACTTAAAATATTTTTTTTTTCAAAAAAAGAAAGACAAGAATAATTTGGTTTCAATATTTATTAGTTTTAATACATGTTTTATAAGTTTAAAGGGTAAAATTATCCTTTTTAACGAACTAAAGTTCTAATTTTAACTAAATGTGTGGGATTGGTCTTATTTGATAGAAAAATATAAATTGAAGGTTTAATTTGATATAAATGAAAATGTATAGGTTTTTTTTTTATAAAATACTAAGAGTGTTGGGTTTTTTTTTATATTATTCTATTTAATTATTTATATATTTTATTGGTGGGTCAATCTCGGGTCAAGCGTGTTGACCTAAACTTAGACCTGATTTTTTTAAGTCATGTATCAAGCAGACCCAATTTCGACTCCACATTTTTTTTCCTCAGCTCTAATATGAAAAAAAAAAAAAATCGGGTTCTGTCGTATCGTAATCCAAATTGTCACCCTATTTTTGTTTTAATATTTTTCCTTTTTTGTAGAAGATAGATATTAATTTAATTTATTTTTCAACCACAAACATGCATTTGCATTATTTTTTTCAAAAAATAAATAAATAAATAAACAAATAAAGACAAAGGCTTCTAACTGAGATTAGTTCTCAGTATTTGAATAACACCACATCACTATATTTTAAGCAGCTTATAACTCCCCATAAGAGGGAGAGGAAAAACATATCCCGAAAATTTGTTTTCTTGTTTTGTACTTTTGTTTAACACTTCTTTTAGTATCTTGTTAATCATCAGACATTAGACAATCATAGCAGAAAAGACTTAATTGCTAATGTTTTTAAAACTTAGGACTATATTGCCATATTAGAAAAATATAATGGCTAAACATGCAAAGAAAAATCCTATTATTAATTTGAAATTAACAAAAGACTCGAGAGTCAAGAAGTTGTTATTCAAGAAGAAATGACTTTACATAAATCTTATCCCCCCCCCCCCCCCCCCCAAAAAAAAAAAAAAGAAAAAAAAAAAGAAAAACAGACCTTACATGCAATAAGGCAAAAGGCGTTGCCTACTTATTAAAGAAACAAATTATCACACTTTAACTACTTACTCTCTACTTCACCCTCTCCAACAAATATTGGAGAAATCACAAGCACAATAAAGAAACCCAAAAATAAAAAGCTAAGACAACTATTTTTTAAAAAAAATAGTTTTAGACCACTAAATTAATCCAATCTTAATTAATTTATTGACATGTGAAGCCCGGAGGAACGGTTTTTTGGCAAGCACTAATGAGTACACTCAGAGCAACAGGCACGTTCAAATTGACACCAAGCACATTGGCCTTAATAGCGGTGCAAAGGCACAAGGCAGCCTCCAAGTCAGCTAAGCCCTGGAGAAGAGCGCAGCATTTGCTAGAGGGAGGGCTACCAACCACCAAGTTGACCACTCCGAGAAGGTCAACGCATGCGCCGAGCTTCAGCGTGTCTCTAGGGCAGTAGGCGGCCACGGGCGAGGGCTTTGGCGTCGGCTTGCACGTGTTGCAGGCATTGGAAGCGTGGAAGAGGATGGAGAGGATTAGAAGGGTTGCAAAGAGCTTGTTAGAAGCCATGGCTAACTAACTGGCTATAGAGACCTAATGCTATTAGGCTTTTAGCTAGGGCTAGCAGCTTGTGCTAAGGAGGGGGTGCCCTAATTGCAGAGGACGGGGGTCTTTTTAAAGGGAGATTGTGAGGTTCTTGTTTAAGGGTTCTATTGAGTGGAAGAGAGTAGGAAAGGATGATATTTTACCAGTTGGAATTTTTGTATGCTTGTGGAAATTGATATGTGATACAAATTGTTTTGTTGTGAGATATTATTATGTATAGTGTTAGGTCCAAAGCAGATCTTTCATATAGTACTCACTCTTGCTGGTGAATTTTGCTTAGTCACGAGAAAAACTAACTAAATTAGTCTAACCTGCCTTTCAGAGCTTTGTAAGATGTGATTCTTCAAGATGTATGCTAGGTACTTAACAATTCCAGTGCTTGTTATGCATTTATATATATATATATACACACACACAAATAATACTCAAAGTAGTTTTTGACCGAAACTTTAAGTTAGATTTGTGCCTAAAACTAGGCTTTATACCTTTTTTTTTTTTTTTTTGGCTTTTATATACTAATCTAAGGTACGTGCCTAAAACTAGGTTTTATGCTGTTTTTTTTTTTATTCTTGGGCGCTTTTATCTACTAATCTTTAGACTTGGCAATTTCTACTTTTTGGGGGGTATGGAATAGGGAGAATGCGAACAAGAAGGAAAGTAAAATGAAATTTCATGAGTGTAGGGACATAAGGCTAATGGCCTCCAGGTTGTAGGCTGTGATAGATCCGTCGAGGCGTCGACCACTTCTTTTTGGGTGTCATTTTGTCTTGCATTTTGTTCCTTATTTTATCTATATCACTATATTATTTTTCAATTATTGGAAACAGTTAAGTCCGGATGCATTTCGGATCACAAGTTATCCCATATAATTGTCTGAGACTAGTGTTTTCTCCTTTTCATTTTTTTTTTATATATTATATATGGGGGCACCAATCCGTATTTTTTTTTATACATATATAAATATTTTTTTGTCTAATTAAAATTTATTATACACGTCTTTTCATGATAAAAATGGAGATAAAAAATATTAAATAATGAGTATTTATTTTATTTTTTATTTTTTTTCTAACTACTTAAATTATAATAGTCGTTAGATTTCAATGATCCGACGGTTTAAAAAAAATACCTACATATAGATTAAAAAAAAAATCATGTTAGATTGAGAATCATTATGTATATATGAAAAATTCTATAATAAGAGAGACAAAATCCCTAAGTAGCTGCATTTTTTGAGCCATTAGATTTAATCCAACGATTATAAAAACAATGATCTAAAAAATTACAAATACACCTCAATATAGTAAAATATGTCCAACACCATGATATTTCTCTCCTCTCACACAAGTTTTTTCATTTGTCTTTTGTGAAAATAAAAGAGAAAAAGAATGTTCCTTTCAAAAAATAAAAAAGAGAAAAAGAACGAAAAAAATTGAAGATAGCTGATTATTGAGCTTCATTTTTTCCCAAGTTTATCAATTAAAAATTTAGAACTTGGAGCTTAAAAACTAGTGATTTCAAAAATTGGAATTTTGTGTTTGGAAAAACTATTTAAAGCCTGAAGACCATTTTAAGGTAAAAGATTATTCAAGTTTTCTGTAAAATTTCGTATTTTGGCAAAGCTATTATAGTTGTTTTTTGTTTTTTGTTTTTTTTGTTTTGGTCAGAAATACAAAAGAAGAAAATAAAGATGAACTTGTTTTTTGAGATCTGTAATAATTTTCAAGGATTCCCATTATTAGCTTTGATTTTAAGGCTCTTTTTTTTTTCCCTGAAACAATGGTGGTTGCTCCATTGTTGCAGCGGAAAAATTCAAACTACAGATGATACTTTTACAATTAGCGCAACTGCAAATATTATACTCTTCCCCGCTAGAAAGGTAATATGATATTTTTAAGAATACATAAATAAATCAAACTTCCTCTTTAAGTAATTACCATCAGTTTTTTTTTTTTTTTTTCCTTTTGTTTTTCAGTAAATATTACATCAGAAATCATTACCATATCATTGTGATTTGTGAAGTTCTCGGGGATACAATAGACTGGGCCGGGCTTCAATGGGCTTCAAGGTATCCGTAATCGTCCCATTCTTGAGTTCGGCTTCTATGACTAAGTTTTGGCCCAAACCTTGAGCCTACTTTTGTATTGGGCTACAACGCAATATCAAGGGAAACGGATCTAACTAGGAGTGATTAGGGGACGGAAATGATTTTTGGGTTTCTATCACTTTTAAGGACAAAAAACTAAAAGAATTATAAAAATACGAAACTCGGACTTTTTTCAAATTTTCGTACGATTTTTATTAGAAAAATATCATTTTTAAAAAAATATTTAGAAAAATACTATTTTTTTAAAATAGTTACTGGTTACCGATTTCTAAAAACTTATTAATGGTTACTATTTACTAGCTATAAATACCTTTGATTATTAGTTACCAGAATCTGGAAACTGGTTACCAGAAATTAGTTATTATTTTAAAAAATAGTATTTTTCTAAATAGTTTTTAAAAAATAGTATTTATCTAATAAAAACCGTACTACACCTTAAAAAAACTTAAACTACCGTATTTTTCAAACTTTTTTCAAAATTACCGTATAAAGTCTAATTTCCCCATGATTTTTTGGACTGTATTTCAACATAACTTTTCCGCACTACTGTTTCAATACGAGTGAGGGATAGTCACTATATATATATATATATATTTTAAAAGCATAGCTTAACTAATGACCACTACTTGCTATAAATTTAAAAGAAAATATCATACACACACTACTAGGCTTGAACCCCTGACCCTCTAAACTCACACACACATCCCTAAAACCTTGGACCAACTGAACTAGCCCCAGTTAACTGGATAGTCACTATATTTATTTATCATAAATACAGACTTTTTAAAGACCAACTATTACTTTTTTTTTGGAAGGAAAAGACTAACTATTACTAATATTGTGACACTCCTAACAAAAAAAATATCCTATAAAACATGGGTCTCATAGCAAGATGATATAATTTTAGGCCCATTTTAAGTAAATATATGTTTTTTTCAAATATTGTAACAAAATAACTGATATATCAGTATATATACTAAGTGTAAAATATGATGTGTCAAATATAAAAATTAATACACTAAGTACATACATTAAAGTTAGTATATAAAAAAATACACTAAATATAAACATATATTTATTTGATCATTTAGTTATAAAATGGAGAAAAATAGATATTTATCAAAAAGAAATATTAAAAAAGGACAATATCTAATTTCTAATAAAATATTCATAAAAAAGTCACTTTGGCCCAAAATGCTATCTTTTTTTTTTTTCCTCTAAAAAAAATGGGGAATATAGTGTTGCCCATTGCGCTCCCATGTAAGGAACCAACCCAATATCCTCCAGCCTTCAGCCCCATGCATCAACAACCCACTGGCTTCCAAAGTACGGCAGTGGAATTTTGAACTACTAAAAGCTTGTTTGGATTGATTTTCGTTTTCTGTTTTTTGTTTTTTAAAATAGAAAAATGAAATTTTTTTTTGAAAGTTTGCTTGGCAACTTTGTTTTTGTTTTTTATTTTTTAAAATTGTTACCAAAAATTTCAAAAAAAGTGGTAACAAAAAATTTCTAATACCTATATTTTTTAAAACAAATTTCAAAAACAAAAGAATATACAAATATTTGTACACAAGTGTATACGTACATATATGTATATACATATACAAATATAAGTCTATATGACTTTCTCTATCATTATTTGTATTTTATTATTTTTGGAAACAAATAGTAAAATAAAGTTTGCCAAGCATATTTTTTGTTTATAAAAATTGAAAATCAAAACAAAAATTTTACTTCTGCTTTTAATTTATTTAAACAAAAAATTGGAAGTGAATCCAAGCAAAGCCTAAGAGTATAATTGGTAGGAGGAGAGGAAGAAGTGGAAGGAATGAGAGGAGTGAGGGAATTATTAGATAAATTTGGGGTACGATGATCATTTGGTAGCAAAGGATGGATTAGACAAAGAATTTTAAATCCTCAATTATATCCAACTTTTAATCCCTTCAAAATTGGACATATTTAAGAATAGAGATGTCCACTCAAATGATAAAGTAGTTATTCATCTTTCTCATTCCTTCCGCATCTATCTCTTACCAAACAATAGAAAGGAATTTGATCTCTCTCCTTTTTCTTATACCAAATACAAAGGAAGAGTTTTCTCCTTCCTCTTTTACTTCTCTTCCAATATAGGTCTCATTCCTTCCTCTCTTCTCTTCCTCCTTCCAAACATAGCCTAAAGAAAGAGACATAATAAAGGCATACCTACTGCTATACCGCAACTTTGGTGGTCGCCAAAAATACTACTCGTTAAGTATACACCACTGTTAAATTACCTCGAAGTACACCACCAGTTTTTCCACTCTCATGGTCACATTTACCATTTGACAGTTATACTTTCCAATCCCCCATTGTGTATTACAAGAAAACAAGACTTTCCGAGAGGGTATTAATTATTTGAAGAAAAAAATGTGGGAAGAATAATTGACAGAGTAAAAGAAATAGTACGAAAATATTAGATGGGTTAGCCACTTTGTTTCTCAACTAATTATTTGCGGGAAACTGTGATTGGTAACACTTATTAAGTATCACATTTTAAAATTATCACCCATTCAAACAAATTTACAGGTATAGCAATTTTTATTGATGAACTTCCAAAATTACCATTGTCTAATCTTAACCAGTTGATGACCCCCTGAAACTAGTTGATAATTTAGTTGATGATCCCCTCAGACTAATTAATTATTAACTCGTTAATAATTTAAATTATCAACTAGTTGACTATCTTCTTTACATTTACAATCAAAATTAGTTGATTATTTTTATTAAACGTCTTTTTCTTTCTTTCTGTCTCTTTTTAATATTTTCCTGTTAAACTAATTGATAATTCTAAACGGTTGATAATTTAAATTATCAACCCTTTAGAATTATCAACTAGTTGACTATCTTCCTTACATTTAGGATAGAAACAAGTTAACTATTTTTAGTAAATGTCTTATATATATATATTTTAATTTTTCTCTTAGACTAGTTGATTATCAACTAGTTGGTGATCCCCTTGGACTCGTTGATAATTCTAAACGGTTGATAATCTAAATTATTAACTAGTTGACTATCTTCCTTACACTTAGGATCGAAACTAGTTGATTATATCTATTAAACGCTTTTTTTATTTTGTTTCTTTCTTTCTTTTTAATTATTCCGTTAGACTAGTTGATAATTTCAAATAGTTGATAATTTAAATTATCAACTATATGACTATCTTCTTTACACTTAAGATTGAAATTAGTTGATTATCTTTATTAAATGTCTTTTTCTTTATTTTTTTTTTATAAATTTCTCCTTAAACTAGTTGATTATCAGCTAGTTGATAATTCTAAATGGTTGATAATTTAAACTAGTTGAGAATTATTTACTAGTACTTGACTATATTCCTACTAAGCATATTTGGTGCTATTTCTTAGACAAACTAGAAACATTCCTCTCATATGAATTATCACATACAAACACTTTGTAAGCATCTACGATATACCAAAATCAAATTCACTAAAGTTAACAAAATTAAAATTAACCTTAGTTCAAACCATTTTCTACATCCAAATTAGTTTTTCATCAATCAAAATCAAGCCCTAAAAAAAGGTGAAAATTAATCAAGATGAAGCTTATGGACACAACTTTTGAAGATGAAGCGCATGGACAAAACCTTTGAAAGTAAACTAAGATGAAAATTGACCCAGTCATCTGAAGATGATGATGACGGAACATGAACGATGCATCAATGGTGATGATGATGTAGAGGCAAGGAGGCTTGAGCCTGGTGAGAAAGGAGCTTCATCGATCAACAAGAAGGCTGCCAGTCAAAAAGAGGAGTCTGCCTTTGATGAGAGGAGGTCGCCGGTGCTCCAAGGTCTCCTTCCTTCTTCACGTTCTCCTTCTCTTATTGTCGTTTTATTTTTCTCCGGTTTAGCTTTAATTTCAATACAACGTTAGGGGCATTTTTGAACATTTAAGATTCATAATTGCTAGATTTGTGAAGTTTTCTTTTAGCGTGGAAACTGAAACTACGAAAATGCTATATATAAAAGAAGCCCCGAATAAGGCCCAAGCCCATTTATTCAACATGTTACGATTTTTCTTTTTGCTCCAAAATATGTTACGATATTTGTTATCTGTAGATTGATATTGAAGCCGAAAATGTAGATTTACCCTTAGTGACAAAAATCACAAAATCAGACCATTCTCATAATAGAAAGGGCAAAAGAGTTACTATAGACAAAGTGGTACAAATAAAATTTAAAAAAAAAAAAAGGTTTTGCAAATAAGGCTTCTTTTTATATAGCATTTTTATAGTTTCGGTTTTCATACCTAGCAGTTAAAAGAAAACTTGACAAATCTAGCAATTATGAATCCTAAATGTCCAAAAATACCTCTATTGTTTTATTGCCCTTATTGTTTTATTGATATTAAAACTAAACTAGAGAAAAACAAAATGACAAGAAGAGAAGGAGAACATGAAGAAGGAAGGAAACCTTGGAGCATCGGTGACCTCCTCTTTTCGACTGGCGGCCTTCTTGTTGATCGGTGGAGCTTCTTCGTCTCACGTGGCTCAGACCTCTAATGGGTGCTAATATTAAAACGTGATACTTAATAAGTGTTACCCATCACAATTTCCCTTCTTTTTTATGGTAATGGGCCTTTATGAGAATGATAGTTTATTTTGTTTCAAGTTATTTGAAAAAAATTTGTTTTTTTAGGATTGAAAAAAAAAAGAAGAAATTGTTTTCTTATCTTTAAGTTTATGTGGGGTTAGTTAATATAAGATATGGCAAATTACTTCTTGAAAAAAAAGTATATCACCTTTTTTTTAAATGTTTGGTGATTATTCTTTTAATGACTGAAATGAGTTGATATACCTTATTATATTAACTGATCTACATAAATATAAAACTAAGGCTATATTTTGTACACTGTATAAGGACTTTGTATTGTATTAATTAAATATAATATTGTGTTTGGTTATGCATTTGTATTGTATTATTTAATACGACATCAAAATTTAATACAATACGGAGAGTATTATCTAATACAGAATAAAAGGTCTGTATTACACTGTATTATATAATTTTAACTTTAACATAGTATTGTACAATACTCACTCTCCTCACTTTATCTATTCTTAATTTCTCTCTCATCACTTTCTCTCTCACATCACTTTATCCTTGTCAAAAGTGGTATTTTTCTAAATACATTTTTAAAAGTGGTATTTTTCTAAATTTATATCAAAAAGTGGTTTTTTCGTAAATCAATTTTTTAAAAGTGGTAATTTGTTAAGTGGTATTTTTCTAAATATTTTTTAAAAATGATATTTTTCTAAGTAAATTTTTAAAAATAATATTTTTCAAAATTAACTTTTTAATACAACATCTTAATACAAGTGCAAAACCAAATATAGTATTGTAATATAATAATACAATACAATACAATCCAATACAATACACCACAATACAATACAATACAATACGGCGCACCAAACATGACCTAAATATTTAAAAGAAACTATATTATTAAAAAAGAAGTATATAAAAGAGACACCACTTTAATTTCCCTAAATCGTATCCTAGCTATTTTTTCTTTTGCTGGAAGTGTACCTAGCTTTGTTTTCCCTTTTTATTATTGTTTATTTTCTTGTATTTGATTGACAATTAAAAGGACACTGATGGATTATGGTCCCGGAGGAGCGAGGACCCATGCTCCAGTTGCCGGTTGAGAATTATCCTGCTTTTCTTTTTGGCACATTAATGAGTCCCACATTTAAAAGGCAGACTTTTAAAGTTCATATTTCCACAAGGAAGAAAAGAAATAAAATGACGTTTCAATTTTGTTATAACATAATTTGTTCTAAAAGATAATTACATTTTTTTATTTTCTAAAAGTTTGATCAAACTACACGCAAAAAGAAAACAATATCATATTATAAAAGTCATCATGGCATCAGATTTAACCAGCTCATGACCTCGTTCAAGAATTCTCAAACCTATAGCCTTATAATCTTGATCCTTGTGTCTTAAGTCTCTAGTACTCTAGCCCGAACTAAACATATTCAAGGAAAAGTGCCCTCCTACAAAATCTAATTAGGGGCTCCTACAAAATCTAATTAGGGGCTGTTTGGTATAGGGTCTTCTTGGTATAGAATGGAAATCTTAATAAATTTTTACGTTTGTTACAAGTTTTGAAATTTTTTACACCCAAAAAAGTGAACCCTACGGAGTTCATTTTCTCTCAATAGAGGGTAAAACGAAAACCACTGAAATAGGTAGATTTCATTTTACTGGTTATCTCACTTGCATCTCCTTCAACCTTCAGCCTTTGTCGTCTTCGTCTACTTCTCTCTGTCTCAAACTAACTCCTTGTCTTTTTTCTCTGCTATTTCTCTCGCTCTCCTCTCTCTCTCTTGGGTTTAGCAAATTTTGACTTTTTCTCCCTCTTTTTCTTCTTCTTCTTATTCTTATTTCCCTTTCTCTTTTGCCCCTTTTTCGTTCCTCTCCACACCACCCCTCTGCTTGTTCTCGTTAACTCATAGCAGTAACCCTTTTTTGTCTTCCCGTTCATGTTGATGACATGCTAAAGGGTGAATTTTTTTTTTCTTGAATTATATTTTGGTTTTGAAATACGTTTGGATTTTGGGTTTGTTCAGTTTCTATTATATCCGTTTAACAAACCATAGGATTCAGAAGAAATTATGCACGTGAAAAATTGTAATCAAAATTCTTGAATATATATGAACAAATTCTTGTATGGATTAGGTATCTAAGAGAGGATTTTTTAGGTATATATGTCGACAATTTATTGTTTTTCTGAAGCTATTTTGGTTTTTGGGTTATTTATATTGGGTGTATCTATGTCCAATTTCATATCTCATTTACTAATTTTTAATGGGTTTTTGTCGGGCCTTTTAGTTTTTTAGACTTTATACGAACTTCTTCTAAAACCAAATAGACTCGTTTTATTTTTTATTTTTCTTTTTTTTTTCTTTTTTTTTCTCCTTCTCTTTTGTGAATGAAAAGACATATTAGCCCCTATAAAAATCTTTAAAAAAAACAAAGACAATTATGAAAATATATAATAAAGTAACAACAAAAACAAAAGCAGACACATTAGGGGGGAAAAAAAACAAAAGCAGACAAAAAAGGGAGGAGAAACGGAAGGGGATGGGACAAGGAGAGGTTGTCTTCAAGGGGAAGGACCCATGTTCTTCAAACACCCAGTGAAACTATCCTCAAGATCAAGATTCTGAATATAGTCGCCTTTAAAACTCGACCAGTATTTCGATCCAAAACTAAAATAAGAGAGAAACAAATGTCTTCTTCAAGGGTTTCTTCTTTTCAAACTCAACCAGTAAAGAAAAAGTCAGGATTCTGACTTTCAACCATAGACACAATCGAAATTTGGCATTCATTTGAGGTAACTGGCTCCAATTAAGGTATTAAGACACAAAAATGTATTACTCATATGGACTCAGTAGAGCTCTACTAAGTTCAAGGTCCAAGTGAGATTTTTTAGGAGAATATGATCTTTCTAAAAATCTCTACTAGACTCAATTGAGCTTTATTGGGTTCTAGTCAAGTTTTATAAAAACTGACGATGTTTCTCAAAATCTCTACTGGACCCAATCAAGCACTACTAAGTCCAGTCGAAATCTTTTTAGAGTTAACAATGAATCTGAAAAGCTCTACTGGATCCAGCTGAGTAAATAACTAGCTTTCTAGATATCTCGACTAAACCTAATATCTAGCTCAACTGGTCCAGTCGAGATAGGTATTTTTATATACTGAATGGATATGAAAATCTTTACTAGATCCAGTTAAGCTCTACTGGGTCCAGTCGAGTAAATAATAAGCTTTCTAGATATCTCGACTTGTCCAATTGAGATAGGTGTTTTTATGCTATTAATGGATCTGAAAATCTCTACTGGATCTAGTTGAGCTCTATTGGATCCAGTCGAGTAAATAACAAGCTTCTAGATATCTCGATTAGTTCTAGTAGAGCTTGACTGGTCCAATTGAGATAGGTATTTTTATACACTTTTTTACCCTTTCTTTTTTTCCTAATAAGAATAATTTTTATACGAAGTGTCATTTTATCTTGTAGATTGTTGATCAAAGATCCTCGAAGTGATCCCCTTCTTCTGTGCATGTAGATGATCATGAATAAGTTCAAATCAAGATCAAGGAAAAAAATATTAATAGGGAATTGAAGAATAAGAGATTATTTATTTGACAAATATGGCACTTGCCTCTATTTAATAACATAGTTTATTAATGGGAAACCAATCCATTCTTATTAATAGAGTATACACTAATATTTGTGCTCAAATACTAAAAATATCCGGTAGGTTGAAAATCCAAAGCAAAACCAACTATATTTGGGAATAGGTACTTCTATAAGAAATATCACATCATTGTCGATAATGTAAAGACTAAATTGGATAACATTGTCACCCAAACACAAAATAGAGCTTAGTTTTGAAGGGTAATTGATTTCAACTAGATCTAGTAGACCTCGACTAGATCCCTTCTGGGTTGGATGTATTTTGGAACGACTCCATTCCATTATAATGATTATTCCTAAATAAGTATAATTTCTCATCAAAAGAGTCGTATCATATGATAAGTTTCTTATTAAGTCCAATGACATATTATAATAATTTTATATATAGTGTCACATTATAATAATTATTCCTAAGTGTAATGTCTAATTGAAAGACTAGTGTCATGTTGTAAATGTCTCAATGAGTACAATTCCACATTATAATAAATTTATAATTAAATAAAAAATTATTCTTAGCCAAGTGTAGTGTCATATTATAAGTGTCACATTATAATAATCATTCTTAAGAAATGTGTACAATTATAATACTTATTCCTGAATAAGTATAACATTATAATAATTATATAATACATGTTATTAACTCTATATAGTATCATATTATAATTGTCACGAAAAGGAATAAATATTATTTTTTCAATAACATGAATAAATTATCATATTAATAAAAAATTTGAAACTTTTTCTGAAATAGATCTAGTTGAGCTCAAGTGGATGCAACTAAGAAGAGTTCAAATGGTTTATCACCTCGACTAGGGTTCAGTTAAAAACTATTAGATCTAGTCGAGTTAATAAATTAAATAAATAAAGCTCTTTGAATATCTCAAATAGATCTAGTAGAATCGAAAGGGTCCAGTCGAGTAATAATTTGAATAATCAAAACTTTCTATAAGTCTTGACTGGGTCCAATCGACTTTGACCAGGTACAGTTAAGTAATAATTTGAAAAATTAAAACTATCTAAAATTTGATTGGACCTCAATGGGTTACAGTGAAGATTTAATTTTAAATATGAAAATAGAGAACAATTAGACCTAGTTAAGATTCTTCTATTCTTAGTTGTTACTTTTGAGATATTTACTCCTTAATATAAAGGATTAGAAATTGTATAGACCAAATACATTAATATTATTTATCCAAAAACTCCTCTAAGTTTATACTAGAATCATCAATGGTCATAGCCATCTATTCATCAGGTATCATTCGTATGAACCTTGATCCTTCTTCCATTCACATATTGATTACAGATTACCATATGAGGTATTCACATATCAAAGATAGATTATTAATATTAGCAATAATGGAAATTAAATTTACGTCTTTAAATTATTTTTGAAAACCAAAGTATGAAAAAATAAGTGCATGTAAACTTCTCATTTTAAATCCCAATTGATCCAGTTGTGTACTCAGTAACTAATTCTACTGGGTCTGGTTGAGCTCGACTGGATCCAGTAGAACTAGTTACTAGATCCAGTCGAGCTCAATCGGACCCAGTAGAACTAGAAATTGAGTACTCAATTGGGTTCAATCGAGCTCAACTGGACCCAATCGAGACCTGTATTGTTATCTTCTTCCTTCTTAGCGTTCTCACAATTTTTAGCTCAAAAAATCGCAAAATGGACCTTTTGGTGTGTGAAAAATCAAATATTTTTTGAGAAGATTTGGAAAGTAAATTGGTTTTGTGTTTGGAATGGAAAGAAGGAGATTAGAGAGATATTGAAGGAGGATTCACGTTCTTGTTCCCTAATTTTTTTTTCTTTTTCTCTTTTGAATTATATTTAATTCTTTCACAGGAAATAATACATAAAGGGGATTACAGGAATATCAAAATATCATTAAAAGACGAGTCTAGTGGACTTAAATAAAAAAAAGTTGAAAGTCTATGAACTTAAAAACATTATTAAGTCTAAAAAACTAAGAGTGTATTTGGTATAGGATTCGAATCCTATTCTTCAAATGAAAACTATTTCTAGATTTGAAGAATAGGATTCAAATCTTGTACCAAACATGCCCTACATTCCCCCTTTTTGTCTCTTAGTTGAACTGTAATCTGTAATAAAATTAGAGTTTCATTTGTACAGTTGCATTCTTATTCTAATAGATGCAAAGTTCAGGTCTCATAGTAGTGTCTTTTGGAATTTTTTTTTTTTTTTGGTAAATAGTGTCTTTTGGAATTGCGTTCTTATACACGCTGCTGCTTGAGTTGTATGCAAATTACATAAAATGCAATCCTTGTTTTAAGGATTATATATAATGTGGCATAGAAAAAAGTTTTTGATTTTGGTACATATAATTATATAAATGTTGGGAACTTAAATGTTGAGGAGGACACAAGCAGCTGCATGCTCTACTTGTCCTTCAATTTTTTTCTTTTTTTTCTTTTCGATGATGGAGTCCTTCAATTACTTTACGGACCTTCTGACTTACCTCTTTGCTCGTGGGTTCGGTATGTATAAATAAATAGTTTATTCTTTGTAAGAAACTATTCCAACTAAAGTTGTTTATTTAATGTTATTGAATACGTGCCAGTGACCGACTCTGTCTCAACTGTTAAGTTATGCTGGAGTAGTCTATATGCTCCTGTGACTCGTGTCATTTAATACGATGTGCGATACATTATATAATATAAAATTATAAATATAATATTAAATATATTAATATATTGAATAATATATCAAATAATATATGCATATAAAAAAAATATGATTTTTGTGTTGTTGAACAAGTGGATAAGGAAATTCTTTATTTAAACGATATCTTATGAATTATGTAATATGTTTTACTATATCTATTATCTATTATTGATTTATGAGTTTTTTTTTTTTTTTTTTTTTTTTTTACGATGATTGATTTATGAGTATTATTTTTAGTCCAATTCTAATCTTTCTCTTGTACACTTTATAAAATTATCTTTCTTTTTTTGGTGGGCGAGGGGGTTAATCAACAAACAAAAAATATGACGTATGAAAGATTAGATTACTCACAAAAAAAATCCGAAGAAAACTAAGTTAATCTAAAATGTTACTCAACTATCGAACCATAACCCTAAAGAAAACCTAACATACCTTAAAATATGCAAAATAGTACTAATTATGATTGCAAAATAATACACCGTTATCGGCATCGTGGTTATTCAATCCAAATTATACTGGAAAACAGGTCAAGTATGCCAACAATCTGGATGAGAAATAATCACGCTGTAAATATGGTGCAGAAACCATACCAGTATTATAATTGGTCGGAACTAGCCTTTTATTCCCTCAACCTATGACAGAAAAAGACAAAAGATTCCATTAGCTGAAAGTGAGTCCATAAGGCAAAGACTATCATCGAATTATTGGCTGGTTTAGGTGCCTTGGGATCAACTTTCTTCAAGATTTCCTGAAGATATCTTTCAAATGGTCGATGTCGTTGCGCGAAATGACCACAACCTGTACCCGCCACCGATACATACAAATTATATATATAAAAACTTAATTTAAGTCTACCTGTTTCCCTATATTTTTAATAAATAATTAATATATTGCATATAGGACATTATTTGGTATATTGTTATACGTGTTATCTCAATTACTTTGTTTTTTCCCCCTCTTAAGGTAAAGAGTAAATTTAATGTAAATCATTTGCTACAATATCCAATTATAAAACAAAACAAAACAAAACATAAGCATAAAAAAAAACTAATTTTAACATGTGTATAGACTGCTTCATTCGAAACCATGATCTCTTAACTAATAAATTAGTCATTATTTTACACTTTCCACATGTTGGTTTTAATATTATGAAATTGTAATTTGAGGTTATGTGTTAATTACTACAATATTTTTTATACTAAAGGATTGATTCTCAAGGCTTTAAAACTGATTTTAGGACTCAAGAGAACCTAGAGGAACCATTATTTATGTGAGAGCAAGTGGAGAATTGAAATTAAAGAAAAAGACCCAGGAAGAAGAACTAGTAGAATTACCTTGATTAGTTTTGATATATCTTGCTTTCTAGAGCTCCAACTTGAGTTCTACCACTTGGAAACTCTTGAAAATAGTTAAGAGAAGTTGAGAGAAGTCTAAAAATGAGTTAGAGAGTTTCAGGTCGTGACTGGAGAGAAAGGGAAAGCAAATGACCAGATTTGGTCCAAAATCAACACTTAATGGCTAAGAAAATGCAATACTTAATTTCTAAGGGGTATTTTAGGTATTTTGCACATTACTTTCTATGTGTCTAGCTCTAAAACATCCTTAGCATAGTCACCACGTTGCTGGTCATTCCTATATACCCAAGTGTAGCCAAAGTTGGTGAATCCTAACTTAGAAAGTGAAAAAATTTGGTTTAATGGATTATAGAGCATGTATTATCTCTAGTTTCAAAAGTAAAAATATTAATATAAGAATAATTATTTGGGAATTTGAAAAAAAAAAAATTAAAGGCAACGATTTGTTTTGTTTACATCGAAGTGAAAAGTCATAGTTATAGGTTCAATGTATTACAATAAATATAAATATTAAAGTTTTATGTTTATGATTTGACATTAATTATATTTATATGCATATAATATATGGTTCCCAATCCAATAGGTTTTTTTTTTATACTTATCAATAGGTATTTTTTTTGTAGCCATTGGATCAAGATCTAACGGCTACCATAATTTGAGTAGTTGAAAAAAAAATAAAAATTAATACACATTATTTAATATCTTTTTCTCTCTCCATTTCTTACCTTAAAAAGATGTGCGTGAGTAACTTTAATTAGACAAAATAATACCTATAGATAGGTATAAAAAAAAAACTAACTACTGGATTGGCGCTCATAATATATTAATAGTATATATTATTTTGATGAAACAAAATAAATATATTTTGAAAACTTTACATACAAATAAATATAATCAATATATTTATTATTTAATAGATTAATATTACGTTTACATTTTTTTTTTTGAGAATATGTTATGTTTACATTTGTATGTTATTATTAATAACTTTATGTATTTTTTTAGTTAATAAATTGATGTATTTATGTTTACGTTTGTATCTAATATTTATTTGTATGCTATTATTTAATAAATTAGTGTATACATTTAAAGTAAATATACAGTAATTAGCATATTCAAAGCGTATATTAATCTTAATTTATAATTAGGTATAATGTATTATATTACAAAATTACATAGAAAAATTCTAGGTACAATATATTGTAGTATTACATAGAAAAATAAATGTATTTGATGAGATAAATATAAAACTACTTATTTAGTAAACTAAATTTAATAAAAGCTATCATTACTATTAAATTATATTTTATAATTTATATCTATTAGGACCAATTATGGCATGGAAAAATAATTATAGGACCAATCATATCATAAAAAAATAAGAATTAAATTAAAAAATTTTAAAAATAGAATATTGATCAAAGAAGCTATCAATTTTTTTTTTTTATATACTTTCTCTCAACTTCAGGCTTAATATAGATATACAAATAAATATAGATATGGATATGGATATAAGTAGATAGATAGTTTATATCACTGGTATTAAGATCATAGACAAACCATTTGAAGAATTCAACATACTCACAAGGGCCACAATAACCTTAAAGTTACTATTTTACCACATGTATGATAAATCCAAGAGACACTACAAGATTTAAATCTTTATCATCTATCTAAAAGCACACTAATCTTGATAAACTCCATTTTCATGAACTGTGCAACATCTATATTTAAATTCTTCTAAATTTAGATAATAAAATATTTATATCTAAAATAAATATACAGAAAACTAAAAAAAAAATAATCATAATAAAAATAAACAACGTTGGTGTGGATTTTGGTCCGTGTACCGACGCGCGCCACGCGCCCTTGAGTGGTTTTTTCTCAAAAGAAGCCAAAACCCAGATTTGATATAGGTGTGATCTGTACAACCTTGGAAAAGGTCATAGATGGACTTTTTCACCAGCTAGTGATGGGTGGTACCGATGAGGTACCTGCCAAATCTCCTCAGCAAAAAGGGGTTAGTAATGCCTTCAATAAAGTATTCAATGGAATAGTGAACCAATAGTGGATAAATGATAAGAGGAGAAACGGCTAAAAGGACAAATAGAGTTTTGGGGATTTGTGGCGGCTTACCTCTTTCAGGTAATTATGAGGCTATTTATAGTAGCTTTGTGGTCCCCCAAAAGTTAGGGTTGATATCCACGTGTCCCAAAAAAGATAGAAAGGAATCTCACCTTCCCGCTTGTACGAACGTGAGCACGTGATTGGGCCAGGTGTTGGCCTCTCTCGGGTTCGTGTCCTTTTTATCCTTCCTCTTGGTCGGAGATATGCCGTTATGTTGATGGTCGGCTATTTCCTGGTTCTCTGATCTTTTGCTTTGGGTACCTGATCGTCACGGGGTATAAAATCCGACCAGGGCGATTTCCTATTAACGAGCTCGGCCGCAATGTTGCTTCTCCTTTTGACCTGCTCGGCTCTTTCTTGCAGTAGGACGTGGTTTCAACTCCTGGTCAGCCTGGTAAGTCGGCAAGGTACGATGTTGTTTTTGGTTAATGTCACGATGTGTCGTTTGCCATATAGTGTATGTGTCGTTTTCTGATTCTCTCGGGGAAATTATCCTCAACATCTGCCCCCTAAGTTCTTGCCGTGACCTATTTGGGTCGAGAACTTTATTAAGGCTTGTTCAACTTTTTTGGAGCTCTGCATTTATGGGCGGTTGGTCAGCTGGTTTGAATTTGTTCGACCGCTCGAACGTGTTCGGCAATTGGTTAGTGTCACGTCAGGGGGCAGTTTGTCAGGATTTTTTCAATCTTCGTAATTATGAGTAGGCTTTGATTGCGGTGTGGCCTTTCCTTGGGAAGGTGCAGTGGGTCTATATAACTAGCTTGGTCGGCTTGTATGCAACACGGGCCTGATCTTTGTCATCCGTATGGCACTCAAACTCATCCGACGGCCAGTATCATCTCCCGCTTTCCCTGAGGAATACAAGGCGTCGTCCGTCGTGGTTTGAAACTCCCTATGGCCATCTGCTGACACATGGCTATCGCCTTCGATCCAATGGTGGCGTCACTTCGTTATCTCGGCCTATAAATATGCCTTTTTACTTCTCCGTTTTCACTTTGCTTTTATCTTCGCTTCGTCTTTGTTTTCTGAATACGAGCCTAATCGAGGATAGTCTGAGAAAGGCTAACTCGTGATCCAAAGTGAAGTCGTTCTCATCATCAGAACGATCATCAACCCTGCGAACAGCTACGGGGAGTTGCTCGTCGGGATTTAGAATGGGGAGGTGATCGGGTACAGAAGCCACGGCATCAGCGATTGGGACTCCATCTTGCGCACGACCAGGATCAATAAGGTCGGGATCAGCTCCTAAATCCTCGGCTTCATTTACGTTGGGCTCGAACCCCGAGAACACCTCCCCGTCACTTTTCGAGGTAACCAGGTCAAACACTGGTATCGGGGCAGGCCCAGGAACGAACCCATCCAAAAATCGCTGGGATACTCCGGAGTGGTCGGACCTGTCGTTCTCAGGCACAGCAGGATCCATTCGAGCCTTCACTACTGACCAGGCAAAGACCCCAGGAACCCGAAACCTAAAAAGTAAAGAAGACCCAATGAAAGGAAAGTAAAACAAAGATAAGGAAAAATCTAGGTTTCAAACCCAGAAACTTACCAAAAGGAAGTGACTAAAACTCCAAGGTGCGAAAAAGGTCCTAGCGAATCCCCAAACAGAAGACTGCAAAAATCGACAAACTCGCTAGTTAAGGAATGCCTAAGGTACAGTTCGCAAAAAAGAAGAGGGGAATCGCATAATAATTCGGTTACCCAAAAGAAGTCGCTTGAAGGATGCTAAGGCGTGACTGCCTGTGACATTTGGGGAGGAGCCCGCCGCCTCCACCCTTATGGTGGATTTCCTCGTCGTAGACCAAAGGTCGGTGTACAATACTATAATTGGGTGACCAACCTTAAACAAGTTAAAGGCAGTAGTGTCGACCTATTATCTCATGATGAAGGTCCCAATCGAAGAAGGGGTCAGGGTGATCAAAGGGAACCAGACCTCGGTGCGAGAGTGTTATGCTATAGCAACCAAAGCTGATCAAAAGGCACGGATGGTGTCCACAATCTACTAGATCGACGGTGTAGAGGCCATTCCAAAAGGTGCATAAGCCGTTAGTGACCTCGACCCCCGCGAAGAGCAAAGTGAAAGGAGAGCCGAACCCATTGAGGACCTTGAATTAATCCAAATAGACGACCAGTGCCCCAAGCGATCGGTCAGAATAGGCCCTAGATTGCCAGTAGAACTCCGGGAAAAGCTCATAGACTTCCTAAAAGATTACAAAGACGTATTCACCTGGTCACACGAAGACATGCCCAGCATAGACCCTGAGGTAATCATCCATAGGCTGAAGATGAGCGAGCATGCAAAACCAGTTATTCAAAAGAGGAGGAAGTTCAACCCCGAAAGGTATAGAGCAATTAATGAAGAGGTCGGAAAGTTGCTCAAAGTAGGGTTCATAAGGGAAGTCAACTACCCGCTGTGGTTAGCCAACATAGTCTTAGTAAAAAAGGCAAATGGAAAGTGGAGAGTCTGTATAGACTTCACAGATCTCAACAAGGCCTGCCCAAAGGACTCTTTTTCACTGCCAAGAATCGACTAGCTAGTAGATGCGACAGTCGGACACGAGCTCCTGAGCTTCATGGACGCCTATTCAGGCTACAATCAGATTCGCATGTGCTCAGAAGACGAAGAAAAGACCTCGTTCACAACCGACCAGGGGCTATACTATTATTTGATGATGCCGTTCGGACTAAAGAATGCTGGAGCCACCTACTAAAGGTTAGTCAACAAAATGTTTAAAAAGCAGATCGGGAAGGCAATGGAAGTATATGTTGACGACATGCTGGTCAAAAGCCTCAAGAAAGCTGACTATGTGGATAACCTGAAGGAAATGTTCGGCATCCTCAGGGAGTATAAAATGAGGTTGAACCAAGCCAAATGTGCGTTCGGGGTCGAGTCAGGAAAGTTCCTCAGATTCATGGTAAATCACAGGGGCATCGAAGCAAACCCCATGAAGATCTAGGCCATACTCAACCTTTATTTTCCAAGGACCACGAAGGAAATCCAAAGCTTAGCCAGCATGGTCGCAGCCCTAAGCAGGTTCATAGCCCGATCAATAGATAAGTGCTGACCATTCTTCCAAGCACTAAAAATGGGTAGAAATCTGGTATGGACGGAAAAGTGTGAGAAGGCTTTCCAAGAAATCAAGGCTTACTTGGGAGCGATCCCGACTCTGGGCAAACCTGTGCTTGGAGAGAGCCTAATTCTGTATTTGGTTGTGTCAGAGAACGCGATAAGCGAAGTTCTTATTAGGGAGGAGGGGAGAGCACAAGTACCAATATATTATGTTAGCAAGTTCCTTCTCGACGCCGAGACCCGATACCCAGAAATCGAGAAACTAGGTCTTGCTCTGATAACGCCGCCAGGAAACTCGACCATACTTTCAGGCACATACCATCAAAATCCCGACTAGCCATCCCTTGAGACAAATTCTCCAAAAGCCTGATGTCTCTGGCCGATTAACTAAGTGGGCCGTGGAACTCGACGAATTTGAGATCGAGTTCACCCCAAGGACCTCCATCAAGGGGCAGGCACTAGTCAATTTTATGGCCGAGTTCACTTATCCTACCAAGGTAGAAGGAACACTCCACGAAGAGAGCACCTCCAAGTCACCAAAAAAGAGAACAGAGAAATCTTCCGAACAGCATATCTGGCAACTATATGTGGACGGATCATCTTGTACAACTGGTAGTGGAGCAGGCCTGGTTCTCATCAGCCCAGAAGGAGAGAAGATCAGTTATGCCCTGAGGCTCGACTTCACCACCTCAAATAATGAGGCTGAGTATGAGGCACTAATTGCTAGTTTAAAACTGGCAAGAGAGCTTCGGGTACAGTATGTCGAGATCTTTAGCGACTCACAACTGATCGTGAACCAGATAAAGAGGGAATACCAAGCTAAAGATGATAATATAATCAACTATCTTGCAAAAGCGGAGGAACAGTTAGGAGCCATGACTTGGTATAAGATCACCAGGGTGCCGAGAGCTGAGAATGCTAAGGTTAACGGCCTCGTACGACTCGCCTCAGGGCTCGTTGATAACTCTTTTGGGCAGATACCGAACGAGACGTTGTCCAAACCCAGCATCCAGAATGTGGACAAACCCTGTGCATAGACCATTTCCCCTCATAGATTGATCCAATCAAAGATTATTTGGAAACTGGCAAGTTGCCGGACAATAAAAGTGAAGCTCGAAAGATCAAGTACCAGTCCAATAGGTACGTCGTCCTTAGAAATAAGCTTTACAGAATGGGTTATGCGGCTCCATATCTAAGATGTCTCTGACCTGATGAAGCCGAATATGTGCTGAAAGAAATATATGAAGGGGGATGGGAAAATCACTCAAGACCAAGGTCGCTTGCACATAAGGCTATACGGCAGGGGTTCTATTGGCAGACCATGACAAAAGATTCGAGAGAAATGGTGGAAAGATGTGACAAGTGCCAACGGTTTGCCCGTTACCCAAAAGAACATCCAGAACCCCTGTCCCCGATCGTTAGCCCCTGGCCTTTGGCGAAATGAGGGATAGACTTGATCGGACCTTTACCCACTTCCCGAGCACAGGCAAAGTTTGCAATTGTTGCAATCGACTATTTCACAAAGTGGGTTGAGGCAGAACCATTGGTGAAGATTACCGAGGCAAATTGCACAAATTTTATCTTCAAAAACATCATATGTCGGTTCGGGCTTCCCCACTCGATAGTAACTGACAATGGCAGACAGTTCGACAATCCAAGACTCAGGCAATTTTGCCAGAGTTGGGGGATTCATAAGTTATTTTCTTCCCCAAATCATCCACAGTCGAACGGGCAGGTCGAAGCGGCTAATAAGACGATCAAGAAAAACTTAAAGAAAAGGCTAGAGAGACTGAAGGGAGCATGGGCTGATGAGCTACCCGGTGTGTTATGGGCTCATCGAATGATAGAGATAGCGGCAACTGGTGAAACGCCATTTTCTTTGGCCTTCGGTACAGACGCTGTAATACCAGCCGAGGTCGGTATGCCAAGCTATAGGGTAGAAGCCTATATAAGCCAAGATCCTGAACGAAGCAACATGGACAATGAAGAAGGTCTAAGAACGAATCTTGACCTAGTCGAAGAGAAAAGAGAGCAGACTCTTTTAAGAATTGCTGCCCACAAACAGGCTATCGCTCAATATTATAACAGAAAGGTCCGAGCACGAACATTCAGAGTTGGCGAGCTTGTGCTTAGGCGAGTGTTCTTAAATACTGCCGAGCCAGGAACGGGAGCACTTGGACCAAAGTGGGAAGGGCCCTACCTGGTTACTATGATCGTCCGGCCAGGAACTTATAACCTACAAGACATGGGGGCAACTACCTACCTCATCCATGGAATGCTGAGCACCTAAGAAAGTATTACCAATAGCTGAGTTTTGTATAAAAAAAAATGGGGCATATAATGAGAAAGTTACAATCTAGTCTGTTGTTTTTCACTTAAAACTAACTGTTAACCGAAAAACAAAGGGGGGAAGAAGATTGATCCCCGTAACCCCATAAAACGAAACGAAAGCATCCATGTGCTTCCGAGCACATGAACAGCTATCCCTCAAAAGTGCTTCCGAGCACTAGGGATAAAGTCGGTCCTTCAATGTAGATAATTCCTCGATGTGCCTCCGAGCACTAGGGATATACTTGAGCACTTCTCGAGCACCAGGAACAATTGATTTTGTAACCCTAATCAAGATCGCAACTACCTAAAACCTAATTTTAAATACCCATACTCTTGTTCTTCCAATGATCTAACCAAAAGCGCAAGGTTAGTAACTACATTGATCAGTATTTTGAAAACAACAGCAATTACAAGGGTTAGCAGTGCGAGAATTGACACGAAGAAAATTGCAATCATAAAATAACAAGCAAAAATAGAAGTCATCAATTTCATAAAGAAGATGTATATATAAAAAAAGAGATGGAAAGAAAGACCCAATTGTCTTTACAATTTAGAATAGGGGCCCGACCGTTTGGACCCAAAAAAAAAAAAATAATAATAACTATAAAAACCAAGGGTATCACAATGGTAACCCGCGTAGGGATGAGCTTATGTTGGAAGAGTTGGAGCGACCAGGTCGGGTAGAGGCGTGGTTGGGACATCTGTTGGTTCAGATACGGGCGGTAGCTCAGGCCTAGTCAACTCCTGAATGTCTAGAGCCGAGGCTGGATTGGACTCCTCTAAGAACGAGAAATCCAAATCCTTATACTGAGCAACTACCGTCGCCTTTAGATTTTCAAAACCTAACTCATAGGTGTCCCACCAAGGATCGGAGTGATGGAATTGAGTGTTGATCCAGTCCTCGACGATGGCCTTCTTCACCTCGTCCGAAACCGTTGTTCGAGTAATCTCCAGCTGAGACTTCAAGCTATCAACTTGGAGCTCCAGTTCGAGCTTGGCATTCTTTTCCTCTCCAAGTTGATTCTCGAAATCATTAGCCTTTTTCAGTTGCTGATCCCATTCCTCCCTAGCGGTGTTGCGCTCGGAACGATACCTCTCGGCAGTGACCGATAAATCCCTCATGCGTTCATACATGAGTTCATTTATAAAAGCTTGCTGGCAAAAGTTGAAAGCAGCTATTAGAAAGCGATACATCTCCAAAAGAAACAGTGAAGGGGATAGGTTTACCCGGGCGAAATGCTCTGAGCATAAGGTAGCCAAGTCCCGGTCTGACCGTCTGCGGCAGTCATCCGTGAGCTGATCCGAGCACGCCACATTCATCCTATCCATTGGCCCCCTCAGGAATATTTTCAGTCGTTGGGCGGGGGGCTCATCCGGATAAGGCGAGTCCATCGGCCTCTTATCGTGTCGGCCAGTGGGAGGTGGTGTTCGGGTTGCAGGAACGGGAGGAAGCTAGGAGGTCCTCAGGGGCAGGGCGCTCCTAGATGGGGTTGGTCGCGAACTGCTGCCCGGCGAGTTCCGACTGCTCCCTTCATGACCCCGGTTTCGGGAGGAAGCTAGGAGGTCCTCAGGGGCAGGGCGCTCATAGGCCATATCGTGGTCTGTAAGAAGAAAGAAGGAATTAGAAATCAAAGAATTAAGAATGTGCTGAGAGACCCCCATCCCCCACCCCATAATAAAATCTTAGTCGTTAGAGGTACTCAGGTATTGAAGAGAGGGCGTTAGACTCATTGGCTCTGTAGAAGGGGATGAGAGCGAAATGGTCGGATCTGGCTGGAGAGGCAGTGGGGAAGCGTCTCTGCCCCTCGAGGCCCGGCGCCTCCGAGGACGCTCAACCCGGATAGAAGGGCCGGCCTCCTCCGGAATTGGCCGAACAAGGCTTGCTTGGACGAATTCCTCAAAGGCCGTCCTATCCTTCAGTGGATACCACCCAATATACTCGAAGTTGATATCGGTGAGCAGGTTTCGAACTTCCTTCTCACGGCGATGAAGCCCTTCGATCTCTATGGCCCGAGCGACTGTCTCATAGTCAGCCACCTCTGCTTGTCACATAGCCCACTACCGCCTAAGCAGGAATGCCGTGGGGATAGGTCACGCACCCTTGGGTGGCTGTCCGCCCATGACGTTGTCCCAAGACATCCGGGCATAAAACTATTCGCACTTTCTTTGTTTGTCCGATGTGTCCCGACCAAGGATAGGAACGGTGCGCCTCGAGTTATCTCCTTCCATGCGGAGAGTCTCGGACGAATAAGCTTGGAGGTAATATAAACCCCAGCTGTTTGGTGCGTTCTTCAGTTGGTAGAGGTATTTGAGCATGCGCAAAGTGATGTCTGGCCAGCCCTGAAGTAGGAACATAACCCAGAGTCTGATCAAAACCCGCCATCCATTTGGGTTCAGCTGGGTCGAGCAGATTTGGCACCGAGAGAAGAAATCGTGAAGGAAAAGGTGAAATGGAAGCCTCAATCCAGCCTCGAAGAATCCTAAGTATAGGGTCATGCAGCCCGCTGGTGGTTGGCTGGGTACATCTCCATCTCCCGGTGACAAGAGATGGATACCATCTGTGATCTCGTACTGGGAGCGGACACTCAACGGTCTTGCTCGCTCGATCCTGCCGACCACCGGATCACCAGCCTCTGCTCTGACCGACTGCCCCCGACCCCGGCTGCCTTTTTCCATCAGATTACTTGTGGGTGGAGGATTAGGATTTTGGTACTTGGGTTTGATTTTGAATAGATGCGGGAATGGAATATCACACCCGAATTATTGGCCTGTTTCTGTCTAAAATTAGCGATTCGTCCCTAGTATCTTCCGAATCGGACATGAGAAATAGATCTTTATAAGATAGAGGCCGAGCTAACCTGAAAGGATTTGCAACATGGGTCGTGAGCCGTCGTAATTAGCAAGGGCTGCTACTAGGCCGGACAGGTCAGGCTGGAGACACCCCTTCAGGGTAGACATATTCTCCTGCGAATCCATATAGTGGGGTTTTGGAGGGCCTCAGTGCTGCCCCCCTATGTTCATCTTTCTATATGCTGCAGCGAACAGTATGTCCGCCGAGCTACCAGTGTCGACTAGAACTCGAAAGACTCGACCATATGCAATTCTGAGTATCACTACAAGAGCATTGTTGTGTGGGTGGATTAACCTTCTGGCCTCTTCCTTAGTGAATGTTATTGGTGCCGATTCCTGGTTGGACAGCTTGGAGATGTGCTTCGCCATGTTCACTTGGTGCCCGGATGCGATCTCCCAAGCCATTCTTACTTGAACTCATTGGGCATTAGCCGAATCACCAGCCACTGCCCCCCCTCCCCGAGATAGTCCGTATTTTGTGAGGTGTTTCATTATTGTTATTGCTGGGACCTGGTTGCCCGCTCGCACCCGCGTTTCCTCAGGGAGCGAAGGCATATATTTATTTATCCTGCTCGGCAGCTCTATTCACGTATTCCTTTAAGTGGCCTTGCTGGATCAACCCTTCTATTTGATCCTTCAAGTGTCGACACTCTGCCGTTTCATACCCCAGCTCTTTATGGAATCGGCAATATTTATTCATATTCCTCTTTTCTGAGGGTGCTCTCATCGGGAGTGGAGCCTTTAACATATTCTTTCCCTCAATCTGCATCAGAATTTGCTCCCTTGGGATAGGGCGTGTAGTTCTGCTTGGGCGTGATCATTTTGTTCTAATTCGGGAGCGGGGGTCATAGGTTATTCATGCTGGGATGCTGCAAAGAATTGCTAGGGGGTGCGGCATCTTGCTTATTCTTTTTCGGCTGAGGTCCGCTGGTTCCGTCTTCAGCTTTCCCCCTCTTCCCTGACTCCCCACCTGTGCCGACCATGGGGATGATGGTTCCTTCTTTTACTCTGCTCAGAAAATACTCCTCAGCATTTGCTATCTCCTGAGCTTTCTCTTTGAATACGGCGTAGGTGGTAGGTCTTTTCTTACTCATGAACCACACCAGTTTCTCGTGTCGTGTCCCTTCCTGAGCAGCGTTCAAGATGGTTTCCTGGGTAACACCCGGGCACTCAAGTACTGTAACATCAAACCAGGTGAGGTAAGACCTCAGGGATTTGCTTTCCCTATGCTTTATGGTTTTAAGGTATCTCCAACCTTTTTGTTGGATCCTCGAGCCCAGGAACTGCAGCACGAATGCCTCGCATAAAGCCTCGAAATCTTTAATGGACCTGCCATACCAGATTTGTGCCGAGCCTGTCAACGTGAACAGGAAAGCATTACAGAATGTTGTAGGGTCAGCTTTAGCTATGGTCATCCATGCTTTATAGTTTTGCACATAGTGGGCTGGGTCTCCCTTGCCATCATAGAGGGGTATATTCGGCATTTTAAAGTGTTGGGGAGGATATGAACGTGCTATTTCTATTGGGAACGGGTATTTGGTCTCCTCTAGTATCATTCAGACATTTTCAGTCAGCTTTCGCTCGGCTAGGAATTGATCTACTTGTCTCTTGAGAGCTTGGTAACGCTTGTCTCCATCCTTAATTAACTGCTCGGGGACGGGTCCGACTGGCGCTACCTGCGGAGCGAGCTCGCGATCTTGCTGTGGCAGGGGGTAACAAACCTGAGCTTCCCTCCTTTGCTGGTTCAATCTTTCCCCGAGATCAGTAGTCCTTAGGTGCTCAGACATTCTCGGGATATACGTGTCCGTGCTGTTGTCGATGGCCAGTCGTTCAAACATGGTTCTCCTAGTTCTCGAGCTTCATGTTCTCTCCCCCTCCGAAGTGACTGGTCCTCATTAGAAGCGTGAGATGCTGCTTGACGATGCCTCTTATGCCTCCTCCTCCTTGGTACACATGTGTCGCCGCTTTCCTCGGTTGGAGCTCCTTTGGTCGGACGTGATCTTGGCTCGTTGTCCTCGTCCCTGTCTATTTGGATAGGATTTCTCCTTCCGTCCTCTTGAAGAGAAGCCCCATTTGGGGCGACAAGGATCGGATGAGTAGCATTTTAGCCGACCACATTCGCCAAGCGCTCGAAAATCGAGGCGAGCTATTGGACCTGCTCCCTGAGCTCATTGACCCTGTCTCGGCACGGTCGTGGTGGGTAAGGGACACCTACTTGGTCCTGAACCCGCTGAGGGGGAATGATGTTTGCTCGGTCTCGCAGGTTGTATTGTTGATTGTCTCCTTCATGGGTATTGGTCTGAGTGTGGTCGGCTATTCACGAGCTAGATGCTCTACTCGCCATTGTGGAGGCTGACTAGATTTGTCGAAGTTGTTGAACGATGCTGGGTAGGGCTATGTATTGTTTTCCAGCTAGGGCCCTCCTTCTAGCGCCAAAATGTTGGTGTGAATTTTAGTCCGTGAACCGACGCGCGCCACGCGCCCTTGACTGGTTCTTTCTCAAGAGAAGCCAAAACCCAGATTTGATATAGGTGTGATCCGTACAACCTTGGAAAAGGTCATAGATGGAATTTTTCACCAGCTAGCGATAGGTGGTACCGGTGAGGTACCTGCCAAATCTCCTCAGCAAAAAGGGGTTAGTAATGCCTTCAATAAAGTATTCAATGGAATAGTGAACCAGTAGTGGATAAATGATAAGAAGAGAAAAGGCTAAAAGGACAAATAGGGTTTTGGGGATTTGTGGTGGCTTACCTCTTTCAGGTAATTATAAGGCTATTTATAGTGACTTTATGGTCCCCCAAAAGTTAGGATTGATATCCACGTGTCCCTGAAAAGATAGAAGGGAATTTCACCTCCCCGCTTATACGGACGTGAGCACGTGATTAGGCCAGGTGTTGGCCTCTCCCGGGTTCGTGTCCTTTTTATCCTTCCTCTTGGTCGGAGTTATGCCGTTATGTTGATGGTCGGCTATTTCTTAGTTCTCTTATCTTTTGCTTTGGGTACCTGATCGTCACAGGGTATGAAATCCGACCAGGGCGATTTCCCATTAACGAGCTCGGCCGCAATGTTGTTTCTCCTTTTGACCTGCTCAGCTCTTTCTTGCGGTAGGACGTGGTTTCAACTCCTGGTCGGCCTGGTAAGTCGGCAAGCTACGATGTCGTTTTTGGTCAATACCGCGATGTGTCGTTTGCCATATGGTGTACGTGTTGTTTTCTGATTCTCTCGGGGAAATTACCCTCAATAAACAAAATCTACGCAGATGATTCATTATAATGACTAGACTATCATTATAATTAAAAGACTTACTTTAGGACGTCTCTCATCTTATGTAATTATAACAAGTAAATAATAGATAATTATATAATATTAGACCATATGATATTTTCTTACACCCCCTATTCAGGACTTACACAGTACAACCTTATTTAAATATAAAAATAAGAATTTCTCAACATGAGCATGATTGGAAATTTAAAAAAGCATCCGCGGTTGGAATCACGTAATGGCCCCCAAAATAGACAGTTCGTCGCCGGCCGTCTTAAGGAAACTTCGCTTAACATTTTGAATTTAAAAAAATGTAAAAAGAGAGAGAGAGAGAGAATTTAATTAAACTAATTATTCGTTTAAAAAGGAAAAGGGCGTTTACACATTCACGAAACAACCCCATATTTGCGCCGAACCCGAAATTGTTGTAAATCAGTCTTTAACAGCGTGGCGCCAACTTGTTACAAATCATCTCACATCACTCCCCTCATCCAATTATAAATTTTTAAAATAAATAATTAAAACTCGAAAAGTGAAGAGTTTTCTAATATATTATATATATATTTTTTTTAAAAAAAAGGTCTACAGGAGAGAGAGAGAGAGTTTTTGTAATTGATCAATTTGATTCTAAAATCTCTGATTTTGGAATCGGAGGGAGAGAGAGGGGAAAAGGCTGAAGATGGCGATACTGTACGCGCTGGTGGCGAGGGGATCGGTGGTGCTGGCGGAGTTCAGCGCCACGTCGACGAACGCCAGCGCCATCGCCAGGCAAATCCTCGAGAAGATTCCAGGTAACAACGATTCCAACGTCTCTTACTCTCAGGATCGCTACATCTTCCACATCAGGCGAACCGACGGCCTCACCGTCCTCTGTATGGCCGACGAAGCCGCTGGCAGTAAGCAAACCGACCCCCCTCTTTTACTCCCCTTTACTACTATTGTCGTTCTTCCGTTTCAATTGTCGTTCTTTCTTTTGGGTATTTCGAAGATTTGATGGCTATGAGTTTTTAGATTTTGTTGTCTATGATTTAAAATATTGGTATCCCAAAAGGGTTTGGAGGAAATCGGCCTTGGGTTCTTTGTTTCGAAGAATTTTAGGCAATTTTTGAAATTTTCACTTCTGATCATCTTTATGGGATACGGCCATAGAATTGAAAAGATGGGCTAATGCTGTAGCCCAAATAAATGAATAATTTTAGGGGCTTTCTTTTCTGCCTTTGTTGCAGTCGAAATTTTGGATGTACTTTGGGTTTTTGAGCATGTGCTTGTGGTATTTGTTGTCTAGTAATGCTTGCTATATTTTAGCTCTGAAAAGATTTCATTTTGAAATTTCTCATGTGGTGTGGTAATTTGTACGGAGTATCATATTCTCAATCGAATTAAAAATAGAAAATAGTGGAAGAGCAAACAAAATAAAGGGTTTAAATCGTACGGCTTTGAATTTGTGCAGGGAGAATACCCTTTACGTTTCTTGAGGACATTCATCAGAGATTTGTGAGGACTTATGGCCGTGCAGTTCATTCAGCCCAGGCTTATGGAATGAACGATGAATTTTCGAGGGTTTTGAGCCAGCAAATGGAGTATTATTCAAATGATCCAAATGCTGATAGGATAAATCGACTGAGAGGTGAAATGAGTCAGGTAAGCAATGAAAATTTTAGAATCTCATTGTGAATCCGATGTCTCATGTCGAATACTATCCATCTATCTTGTTTTTCCCTTCACTTAAATAATGAATGTCATGAAGTTGATTTTGCCCAACGCTAAACAATACATGTAAAAATTTTTATATTTAAGCCTCTTAACAACTCTTAGATGGGTAAATTTACAAGTTTTGTGAATTATATTCTTTCACCTAAATACTGTCTATGGTTTGTGTCCATGTAGGTTCGAAATGTCATGATAGAGAATATTGACAAGGTTTTAGACAGAGGCGATCGCTTAGAATTGCTGGTTGATAAAACTGCTAATATGCAAGGAAACACCTTCAGATTCAGAAAACAAGCTCGTCGCTTTAGAAGCACAGTATGGTGGAGAAACGTAAAGCTCACGTATGTTATTCTATTCTAAGGCTCTCTTCTTAGTAACATTGTGTGCATTAGAACATGCGAACAGCATCACTTTCTTATGTCTGTTTATAAATTTAAGTGTCAAGTTGGACTTTATACCGAAGGTAAGATTATTGCAAGCGGAAATTGTATCAGAGCATAAAATTTGAATGCAACAGAAGTATTCAAATTTGTGGTGAGAACTGAGATCGCTTCATTGTCACAAGTTGATCTGATATAGATTGCTGAAGAATTGTTTTTGTAAAGTAAAAGTTTAAATGACAACTAATCATTATCAGCTCGTGTCTTTGATATGTTTCTTGTTGTTCGCCACTATCAAACTTGTCTGTGTGGTTTGGAACAATTGAGTCTCATATAAATTAGCAGGACCTCATTTCTTATGATGGCCGTGATAGCCCTGATGGCACTGACAGAATTCTTTGTATTCTTGCAGGATTGCTCTTATAATCCTCGTGCTAGTTATTGTTTACGTCATTGCAGCTTTCGTCTGCCATGGACTTACACTACCCTCATGTTTGAAGTGAGGACAAGTATTATTCTAGATTCGGAGTTATCGTGCATTTTCACCTTCAACCCTTCCTTTATTTATCTTTTTCTATTCCCCCCCCCCCCCCCTTACTTTACTAGCTTTCTGGTATATGGTATTTTTCTACTCAATATGTTGTAACAAACAGACTGGCTTATGTGAGCTGAAGTGCTTGTTTTTGCGTGGCACCATTGTGTATTGTTCGTGGGAGATGTTCAGGTTGTAATTGTATTGTCTTCTGTTCTGATTTGTGAAGCTGGCTTTACTTATATTTACATCAACAGTGTTGATTCAGTTAGGGCTCTTGGTTAAAGATAATACTTCTTAGTCCCTCCCATCTATTAATTTATCTTGCTTTTTCAATAGAAGGTGCTCAATTCATCGTACTGGCTTTGAGGATCGTTCGTTGTTTGGTTTCTGTGACAATAACATAAGTCAATGAGTTGTCTTAAAGGGTTCAAAACTCCGACCACATTTTTTTAAAGAAAATAAGAGTGTTTAGTACATAATTCGAATCCTATTCCACAAATCTAGAAACAGTTTTTATGTAGAAAGTTGGCATGAATTATCCTACCAACTAAATCCTTTTTACATGAAAGATGTTTATAAATTTGTAGAATAAGATTCGAATCTTATACTAACTGTATCCTAAGATATCTAAACTAGATATGCTCTTAACAAACAGTGGACAGTAAATGCTACATTTTAATAAAAACAAAAGAATCTTGACATGTCTTCTTAGGATCAAAATTGAAAAAAGAGCGAAAACAAAAGGATGATGACAGCTTTTTAACCATCAATAATATCATTGAGTACCACATTTTAGATCGGTTACAGAAGTCAAGTATGTTCTCCTTTTCACTGATTCAATTCACTGAAGAGAAGAGGCTGTCAAAGGTCGTGGGCTCGTGGCCATAAATAGTTACTCCGCAAAATGCGAAGAAAGAAACATAAACAATATGCCCCTATAACACCATTTGCATTAACTGAATATTTTTTTAGCTAGTACAACTCACTGAACTATCATATTCAATTTGGGATATCCCGTTATTTGGTCATATAGCCAAGTTGTTCTGGTTTTCTGAAATTGCCAAAGTTCCTCACTGAAAGGTTTTTCATACTTGGCCATTGCGGCATATACTGGGAAAAAAACGTTCGGCTTCACACATGTAGTACCTGCTGCCAAATGGATTCAAATATGCTTGCAATGACAGGCTAATATCACTACATTGTCAATTCTCAGAGGGCACCAGAATGTGAAATGGGAAATTCTTTGACTGAAAAATGCTATATAAGTTTTATTCTCTACAAGGGAGACAGAAAGAGAGCATATTTACCAATCAAAAGTCATTCGTGGAAAGATCTTGGTCTTTCTTGCAATTTGCCAAGTTAATATTTTATTCTATGTTACACTAAGTTATCCTCTACAAGATTAAACTTGTTTAACAATGCCTCTAATTCTTGCAACGCAGTCTTATAACGTTCTTGAGATTGTGCAGCTTCTTCCACAATCGGAAGGGCAAGCTTATTTAGATGATTATACCAATACAATGGGTTATACATGTCAACAGAAGAATCACTGGAGCTATGATCAAGAAGATACCTGCACTTAAAATCTTTACTCCACCTAGGCAGAATGTAGCGGGATGGGATTTCCTCAACGCCATTGTAGTTAAGAACATTCAAGGCATGCCTGCATAGATAGCCTTTGTAATTGAACAAACTGCAGATGCATCTGATGTCCACTTGTGTTGTCTCATACAAAACCTCGTGGTACTTAACTTCCTTTTCATTTCCCCCAACTTCAACTCTTTCTTTGACTATGTATGTGATTATTGGCCCATTAACATTGACCTGCCTTGTGTTGAAACAGGAGTACATCCCCTCAACTTCGGATTGGAATCTCACAAAGATTTCTTTTGTGTATATTTTTGATAGTTGTGCTTCGAAATTGCACCTTGTTTTCAATTCACAGTTTGAATTTCTCGACTCCAGGTCCGCTGTGACTTCTTTCATGTGCTTCCTATGTAGCGCTAGATCATACTTATCAACAAATTCCTTAAATGATGTGTGTTTATGTACATAACCATCAAAAAATGCAGTCAAGCCCTCATTTTCTTGAATAGGGATCATTCCTGCAAAAAATATGTCCTTCAAGTAAACTGGAACCCAGAGCCGTCGTTCTTCATACAACGTCTGAAGCCATTTATTATCCCCAAGGCTGTGCAGTTTGATCATGTCAGTCCAAGAAGTTTCGAACTCGGCGATTTTCAAAGAATTATAAACTGCTTTATTCAACTGTCTTTTGATTGTTTCATATCCCTTCAGTCCTCCCAATTTCTCAGGAACTCTCTGCATTATGTACCACAAACAATAACAATGACAAGCCTTTGGGATAACCTCAGAAACTGCAGTTTGCAAGGGTTTACACTGGTCAGTGATGACAACTTGTGGAGGCTTCTCTAGCATGCATTTCAGCCATGCCCTGAGCATCCAAATGAAATAGTCTACTGACTCGTGTCCAAGAAAGCCACAGCCCAGCAATATTGATTGTCCATGATGGTTTACTCCAACAAATGATATTAAAGGAATCTCATACTTATTTGCCAAACATGTTGTATCTATTGCAACCGTGTCACAGAAATAACCATATGCAGCCCTGGACCTGGCATCAGCCCAGAAAACATTCCTGAGGCGACCATCATCATCAATATCCATCAAGTAAAAGAAATTTGGATTTGTCAACTTCATACGACAGAAGTAGTTGTAAACTGCATGAGCATCTCCTTCTTTGAGTTCCAAATGTTTAGAGTGATCTACAGAACTCATACCCTCACTTTCCTTGAAACTTGAGTATCCATTACACCCAGAATCCAAAACAGCTGTTCTGTACAACTTAATGGTATGTACTTCTGTAACAGGCTGTGGAGGTGGTTGAGCCTTTTTGGCAGCGAGGATCATTCTTTTATGAGACTTGTAAAACCTCTTGATTTGTGGACTGACTTGATGGTTATGTTCAAGTTCTACTTCAACTATTCTCCACCTTTTGGAGTCCACAAGCTTGATTACGATCATTGCCGGGCAACCAGTTCTTGTTTCTGGCCTTGGATTGTTGGCTTCACTCTTCTTCTTGAACCCTGCACTGCTGCAACTTAGTTTAGCTCTATAACGCTCTTTTCTCTTCGACCTGAACCACGAATTGCTCACTCTAATACCAAAGCCTTGTTCTTTAGCATAAACATTATAAAAATCATAAGCTGCATCAAAAGAATCAAACTCCAATCCCACAGTTGGAAGTGGTGGGTCTTTCCTTTGTATTTCCCCAGTTTCTTCATCATGGTCCACCATAGAGAAATCTCCCTCAACATCATAATCATCACCTTCATCAAACGCAGGCTCACTGTTGAGACAAACTTCCTCCATCTGAAACACAATTTGAGAGCCATACAGCTTTTAAGTTCAAAAACCGGCAAAGTAGCCAAAATGAACAGCAACCCAGAAAAAAAAGTCGAAAATTCAGAAAACTTTAGCATCATTGGAAAAAAATTAAGAGATATCCAATTCAAATTAAAGTACTTTAATTCCTATAAGCCATTCTCAACTTCTAAAATAAGGTACTATACACGGATTCACATCATAATAGCCACTTCTCCACTTTCAATGACTAAGTCAATGTTATATACCACTTTCCCACTAGATCTTACTTTTTGATATTCATTTTTCATAAAAGCAAAGGAATTGAATCAGTTCTTCAATCTTATACCTTTGGTTTCTTCTGGGTATTTTTTATTTTGCTTTTTTTTTTTTTCCTTAAATGAAAAAGAAAAGACTCACCTTTGAAATTAAGCCAAATGGGTTTCGTGGAATAGGACACGCGGTTAAGGAAAAGCTTCTAACTTTGTTGGATCCCAAACATAAAAAAGGTAACTAGGAATGGTGTGGATCGGCCAGTGGGCGCGTCAAGCCTCGTGTTTTCTTGCGTAGGATTTTCGGGGTCGACGAAGAGATCATGAGTCTCTCAACGAGTGTTGGGGCAGTTCTGAGGCAGATGGGCACTCACTCTCTCGCACTCAGAATTGGGGAATTGGAATTTGGAATTTGGAATTTGGAATGTGAGACAGAACGACATCGTTTTATTCATTAATTCACCTGCGAGTGTCTCCAGATTACGGACATAAGAGGTCGTTTTAGACCGTTTCAACATTCGCCGAACAAAACTTCCAACGTTATCGGTTAATTAATAATAACAGAGTCTGTTATTTTTAGTTAAAGAATTAAAGTATGGATATTTACAAATTATAATAACATAGATTCAATCGGAAGAATGCATTTCTCTTATAAATAAGCTCATTATCCATTTTTAAAAGTCTATATGACTATCTTAGCCAAATCATGGTACTATGCTTGACCGAGATATTAGGAAAAAATAAAATAACCACGGGAAAGGAGAAAAATGATTTAAATGCATCCAATAGCACTTGATCAGTCTTTGAAAGTCAGTTTAAGCTTCAACCACTATTAATGCACCTACGCCAAAATTTTTGAGATTGTCTCGTGGTGTTGTATATATAAGCAACAAAAATGCAGCTTTCCAAACGGGGAGAATGCACGCCGATGAATATCACTATTAGACCTTAGAAACACACAAAAACAACTAAAAATAAAATGAAAAACCTAACACCCAAAAACGAAAAACAAAAAGCCTAAATCTTAAATGATAGTTATTAGATTGCCATCTTTGGTTCTACGTGTTGAGTAGAGTAAGGGACATTTATTATTAGATTGCTACCTTTGGTTTTACGTGTTGAGTAGAATAATGGACATTAGATTACTACCATGGTTCTATGAAAAGAATCTAAAACGGGTCAAGAACGAACGAAAATGAGCGAAGTTGGACGAAACAAGAAGACCGAGGCAAAACAAGGGTCTGGTGGGTGTTAATTTTATATTTAAAGGATATTTATTTTCTGTGCTACTTTGTGAGTTTATATATCATTCTAAGGCTAATTATGTTGTTATTGTGTTTATCCCTGATTTGAAGGTAAAATGATGAAAATGAGTTAAAACGGGTCAAGAACGAAGGAAAACGAGCGAAGTTGGATGAAGTAAGAAGACCGAGACAAAACATGGGTCTAGCATCGCGGCGTGCCAACCTGTGAGCCATGGTGCTAGAGGCCCGATTAGCCACCGACTTTGAGTCTTTTGACTGCCCAAGACTCCTTATTCGTGCGAGCTTAGATGAGGGGATCACACAACTAGGAGCTAAAAAATAACACTAAAACCTAGAGAGGAGGAGAGCTTGGGAGCCATTGCAGCCATCCTCGTTCTTGCTCTTTTTTTTTTTAGTTTTTCTCTTGTTTTCTGAATTCTAGTATAATGGTTTTTCTCTTTATTCTTGTATACATGCTAGAGCATGCCCTGAATTAGGTTAAAGATGATTTCAAAGCTTTAGATATGAATGTTACTTAATTTTCAGATTTTATGCAATTAGTTGTTTAAAGTTGTTTATGTTCTTCTATGTATATTGGATTTATGAATTATATCTTGTTTGTTTAAGAGTACTACTAAATAATCATCGTATAATTCTAATATTAGGATTAGGTATTGGTATTTATCGTATCAATCCATAGGTAGTAGAGCTATAGTTGATTTGATTGTTTGATGAGTTAATTATAGTGAAGAATATAACCTAGGTTAGATTTTGCATTTGTGAGTATAATCTAGACCAATCTAAGATCTTTCACAACTTAATACTTTTGTTAAATTAACTTAAAATGTTTGCTTAGGTTATTTAATAGGAAGAGGTTATGTATAGTATTTGTCTATCTAGCATACAATCTAAGGAAAGATATAGATAGTTGCACACTTATGAACTATCTACGGTTAGTAGCTGCCAACTGAGATTAGCTCAATTGGTCCAAGGTTTGTGGGATATTGTGTGAGTTTAGGGGGATCAGGGGTTCAAGCCTTAGTAGAGTGTGTGTGTTATTTTCCTTTAAATTTGTAGTAAGTGGTGGTCATTAGTTAAGCCCCACTTCTTTCAAAAAAAAAAAAAAATCTATGGTTAGTAGCTTAGGTAAATAACTATAAGATCTGGTAAATAATTGATATGATTACTTAGTAGTAGTGAATGAACTTTTAACCTACTTATTTTACTATTGTTTATTTTCTATTTTATTTAATTTTTAGTTTTATTTTTAATCTCTATTCACCATAGTTTTAACCTATTTATTTTATTGGTATATATTTAAACAACCAAATTAATTACTTTTCTATCTTTATCTAGCAAAGTTTAGGAGAATCCTAATATTACTTAGTATAGTGACAAGTAAGGGTCGATCCCATCAGGAATTGATCCAACTAAAACACTACTAATCCTATGGTGATGGGGGATTAGAAGTAAAACCGAAAATAGAATAAAATTGAAAACAAATAAATTAGGGTGAACTACAAAAAAAAAAAAAAAAAACCTCAAGTTTCAGTATTCTGCAATTTAAACCCTAAAATTTGAAAATAAATACCCTGAGATTAATAATTTCTAAAAATTAATATCCTGGATTGACTTTTTGACCAATTTTACTAATGAAAAAACTCTAATTTCATCCATTAAAACTTTATTAATCCTTATTATTCTCCTTATTTTTGAGAACAGTTAAAGTTATTCAAAAAGTCAACTAAGGGTATTAATTTTGAGACATTCTTAATCTCATGATATTATTTTGTAGAGTCTAAACTTCAAGGTTTAAATTGTAGAACACCTAAACCTCGCAGTATTTTTTTTTTTGCAGTTTACCCAATAAAATAAAGTAAATAGATTAAAAGTTCATTCTCCACCACTAGTCATTCATGTTAATTGATCACTTGATTTTAATAATTATTTAATAAAGCTATTAACCGTAAATAGTCTGCGAACGCAAAATTATTCCTATATTTTCTTAGATCGTATATTAACTAGATGAATGCTATAGATATTTTTTTTTCATTAACTAACCTAAGCAAACGCTCTAGAATTAATAAACAAAAGTATTAACGTAGAAAAAAATCTTAGGTTGTTCTAGATTATAATCTCACAAACGTAAAACCTAACATTGGTTGTATTCCTCATTATAGATAACTCATCGAAATATCAAATCAATTATAGTTTCACTACTTATGGATTGAAATATAATAAATGCATATAATAAGTCCTAGTATTAGAACTCTATCATGATAGTCTAGTAGTACTCCTAAACAAATTAAGATGTAATTCATAAAGTAATATACATAGAAGAACATAATCAATTTTAAATAAATAACTAATTGCATAAAATTTAGAATATTAAAAAACAGTCACATCTTAGGATTTTGAAATCATCCTTAACCTAATCTAAGGCCTATAGTAGCATATATATGAGAATAAACAAGAGAAATATTATACTAGAAACAAATAAAAACTAAAGAGAAAGAAGGAAGAACGAAGGTGATGGATGCAACGACTCTCGAGCTTTTCTCCTCCTTCTTATCCTCTCTCTCTCTCTCTCTCTCTAAGTTTGTAGTGTTTTTGTGGCTCCTAGGTGTCTTAAACTCTCTCTATCTATTGTAAAACATATTATTTATAAGTAATTGAGTATAGAAGATGTCTAGGTTAAGTCTCGCATGGAATAGGAAACTTTGGCCATCAAAAATCAGGTAAGTTGGTGAAAATCCGTGTCTTCAACGCTGCAGTGCACGAATTATAGCGTTCTGTTCTTAAGCCTTGTATTTATAAGCTTTGCAGATCAGGATTTCCCTTTACAGATAAGGTAACAATTAATACTGTAAGAACCGACTTTTTTGAAAGTCAAAAAGTGGTCTTTGACCAGCTTTTTATTTATTTATTTTTCCTTTCCTTCTTTCTTTTCTTTTTCTCTCTCTCTCTCTCCCGTCAA